>JACEVL010001040.1:0-32500 GCA_020284085.1 Aporrectodea caliginosa
CGATAGACTAAAGCCAAACCAATAGAGTACATGCCAAACCGAAAGAGTAGCAGCCACACCGATGGAGTAATTAAGAGCCTAACCGATAGAGTACAAGACAAACCGATAGAGTACCAGCCAAACCGATAAAGTACAAGCTAAACCGATAGAGTAGGCCTACAAGCCAAACCGATAGAGTACAAGCCAAGCCGATAGAGTAAAAGCCAAACCGATAGAGTACAAGTTAAACCGATAGAGTACAAGCAAACCGATTGAGTACAAGGCAAAGCCGATAGAGTACAAGACAAACCGATAGAGTGCCAGCCAAACCGGTAGAGTACAAGCCAAACCGATAGAGTACAAGCCAAACCGATAGAGTACAACTTAAACCGATAGAGTATAAGGTAAACCGATATAGTACAAGTCAAACCGATAGAGTACAAGCCAAACCGAAGGTCATTCAGTCAACGGCATCTGTCAAGTCGAACCGTTCACTACAGATAACTGGATAAACGTAAAAACTAAGTTACGAAACCACGTGTTCAGTAGGGACTGTAGGCCCTATCTTAAGACGTTTATTCGCAGGGCTCTTCGCACTGGGAGCGCTTCTGATTGGGTATTACTGTGAGAGGCGCTTAATACATTTCTAAATACAATACAATATCTATCGTATGTGCACATTAACTAGCAAATTAACAAGTTACTTCTGGTGGGACCGAGTAACCTCCATTTATTTATACCTCATTTCTCAATTCCAATATCTTCTACCAAGCCCAACCAAGACTCGAACGCTTTGGAAACGATCGACGTCTTCTGCGGCATTCTTCACTTATACGACAGACGTATCCTATAACCGTCGAATGATCCCTTAGCAACCTAAGACAAAGTCGTCGCTTTTACTCGGTCGATTACCTTCAATCGCTCCCCATACATCCAACTCAGTCAGCGGCTGACTGAGTTCAGCCAGGCAGACGATCAGTCAGTCAGTCAATCAGTCACTCAAGCAGCCAGACAGTTGGTGACTGGTGAGCCAGCCGGGATACGGTACAATTCGCCCCAGTAAGATTCGCCCCCGGAAGATTCGCTCCGGAAGATTCGCTCCGGAAGATTCGCTCCGGAAGATTGACCCCTCCCGGAACTATAGGCCTAGAAGTGAAGCATCACAGATTTGTTGAACTGTAAAAGAAGTATATTGTGAAGTTTATTGTCTAGAATCCAATGTTTTTGCAATTGCCTAGATCTCAAAGTTGTATAGGCAATCCCTTGTAAATATTCAATATTTGGTACGATTCTTGGCCTCGTCGATATTGGTTTGATCCTCATACATTTTTATTTCTGGCAGCTATCTGGTGGCCCTGCTAAATCTCTTCGCTACCTCAAAACTTGACTTTATTCTCTGGGGACTTTCGCAATGGGTGCGCCTCTGATTGGTGTCTACTGTGAGAAGCACTTTATAAAGCTTTACAATACAATACAATCTGACCTTCACCAATCAACTGCAGAACATCTTTTTCCATTTATATACGCTTTTATTAGGGTAATTATTCATTCTGAATTATATATTTTCCTAAAGTGAGATTAGTTGGGCGAAATTTCCGAGAGCGAAATGTGGGAAGCGAATCTTCCGGGGACGAAAATCCTCAAACCGAGCCAGCCAGTATCAGCCAGCCAGTCAGTCAGTCAGTCAGTCAACCAACTAGTCAATGACGAACCAGATAGTGAGCCAGTCGAACAGTCAACCAGCCAGACAGACTGACAGTCTGTGAGCCAGCCAACCAATCACTGAGCCAGCCAGTGAGTCAGCCAATGGGCCAACCAATCAATCAATCAATTAGTCAGACAGCCAGCCAGTCATTAAGCCAGCTTGTGAGTAAGCCAACCAATCAGTTAGTCAGTCACCCAGTCGACTAGTCCGTCAGCCAGTCAGACAAACAGTCAGTAAACCAGCCAATCAGTGACCCAACCAGTCAGGCGATCAGTCAATGATGAATCACCGTATGACCTGTTTTCGTACGGACGACCATATCGATGGCGTAGATGGCGTCACTCAGATAGTCGACGGCCAGCCACAGACCGAGGTACTGTTGTTGGTACTGCCAGAAGACGGACCGGAAGACGAGACAGACGAAGTTGTAGAGGACAGAGAACGCGATGACGCCCAGGCAGGCGAAGTAGAGGCGCGAATAGGGATCGATCACTTCCATTCCAACCGGTAGGTGGCGTATGACCAACGACGAAACTCTCTTCACAGAAAATAAACAAGCAAACAATCGTAAATCGTCAACTCCAAATTGCTACTTATAAGCAAAGCGAAGGGCACCAGCTTATTCACGAGCGCTGCGTCGAGTCAGAAGGGCTGTCGAGCAGAGATAGGCACAATTAGTTAAATTACTAATCTATTAGAATTAGAATTAGCAGAATCTTTTAGCTAATCGATTAGATTTAAAATTAGCAGTTTGTCTAATCGATTAGCTAATCGACTAGTTAAATTAGTTAAATTGTCAATCGATGAGAATTTGAATTAGCTAGGCTAGGGCCTACTGAAATTTGCTAATCGATCAGAATTATAATAAACAAATTCTTGTAGCCAATCGATTAGAATTAGAATTAACTGTTTGTCTAATCGATTAGTTAAATTGTCAATCGATGAGAATTAGAATTAGCTACTGAAATTTGGTAATCGGTTAGACCCTCTAATTAGCATTAAAATTAGCAAAATCTTATAGCTAATCGATTAGAATTAGAATTAACTGTTCGTCTAATCGATTAGAGGTGGTAGGTAACTAATTAGATTCTAATCGATTAGCTAATCGATTAGAATCTAATTAGTTACCTACCACCTCTGTTGTCTAGAGATAGGCCTAGTCTACATGTATCAAATGAAGATCCACGTCCAGAGATATGACAGAGAAGCTGTTATAAGGTGGGTTTCGTTTTGGTTGAGAAAGACTGGAAAGCGTAGGGTACCAGATTAGTCAGGGTATAGGAATTCTTGAAGAGGCGAGACTTTAATCTGGAGTAGGAAGCTTCATGAGGGGTCAGAGATAGAGGAGCCTTGCAATGAGGTTTCAATCTCGCTGCCACCAAAACACTTCATAATAAGCAACTGTGGAGACAATCATAAGCAAAGACAGCCTCAGAATGTCGCGCCTATTTTCACGCGATTTGAACGAACGGTATGCATACAGTTACCGATCTTCAATTTTATTACAAGGTAGCTCGATGTCTCAATGTATTTAAGTTTTAGTCTACGTAAGGCATCGGAGACACGCGATTATTTTGTCTAACAACAGCTAGATGTTTTATCTAGTTGGAACTTGGAACTGCATAAAAATAAGTCGACGCTTGTCCCTTCAGGGCTTCCGTAGATGTTGTTAACAAGTCACCTATGGGTTACCGTAGTAGTCTGCGACAACAATGGTCCTAAGATGAATGTAGAGGGTGTTGAACCATAATGACCAGACATCTAACTTCCGGTTCGAGTCATTATTTTGTGCGTGAAAAGGTGACCAGTGACCACGCTTCACAGTTGCTTATTATGAAGTGTTTTGGTGGCAAGCGGTGCTATCAATTTCCCTTTCGGATTCTGCTCGGAGTGCTCGAGCTTGTTAGTTGGAACAATTCACCGATTCGCAACATCGGAGCCATGTCGCCACTGAGGACGATTAATGACGGAGTCGAGTAGCCTTATGAAAGAGCAATGACCTCACGCTGTCTGCGTTACATTAGCCCACGGATGGCGAACATTTTTAAGGTGCGTGCCAAAATGCCACTGAAACATTTAAAAAAAATTCCGTCGCATGCCCTCGTAATTATTTTTGCAGTATGTAATCCTTTTTCTCATGTAGGTTTTAATTGGCAAAGCGTTAAAAATGAATTAAAAGACTATTTCAGAGATGGTGCTTGAGAAGATTGTGACAATAAAGTCCTTCATAACAGAAAATGTGAATTGCTGCAGCGATTTTGTATAGGCCTATCTAAATTTGATTTTTTTGGGGACGCGTGCCCAAACATTTGAGCGTGTGCCACTTTTGGCACGCGTCCCATAGGTTCGCCATCCCTGCATTAGCCCATCGTGTCTAGGCTGCTGTTATTGCTAAAATTTTGCATTAAACAAATCGGACACAGAATCAGGTCATTAGCTTAGCGTCTTCGTGAGGTTCATGTGAGGCGCTAATGGCCATATACATACAACTTAGGCTATAGGCGTAAGCTGCTATCGCTATTAGCACGTTTTCGCCCCAGTAGAGACGTCAATCACTCAACTCTTGAAACATTTTCGGGTTCTCCAACATCATTACCAACCGCCCACCATCATCTGCCTCAGGCTCCTCTGTATTATCACCCTCGGGCTTTCCACTCAAAACTGAAGTCACACCTCTTCAAGAATTTTTTCCTCCACTTTCCAATTCTCGACCTAAACGACACCCGCCATAACAGCTGCTCTGCCTCTCTGACCGGACTCGGCCCTCCTTCGGACCTCCTTCGGACCTCCTTCGGACCTCCTTCGGACCTCCTTCGGACTACCCTTTTGGACAACCCCTCTGACTCGACGCAGCACTCGTGCCCTACGCTTGGCTTTCGAGTGGCACTTAAGAAATTTGGAGCTTACGATTACGGTAACGATTACGAACTCTGTCCATCTTTTCTTTCTACCTCGGACGAATTTTTTAAAGAAATAATAATAGTAACAACAATAATAATAAAAACTCGGCATTAGACCTATATTATTGTTTTTGCAAACATTTTTAACGCGCGCAGTCGGTAACAGGTCGATAGTCCGAAGGTTCGATAGTCCGAAGATTCGATAGTCCGAAGGTTCGATAGTCCGAAGGTTCGATAGTCCGAAGGTTCGATAGTCCGAAGTTTCGATAGTCCGAAGGTTCGATAGTCCGAAGGTTCGATAGTCCGAAGGTTCGATAGTCCGAAGTTTCGATAGTCCGAAGGTTCGATAGTCCGAAGATTCGTAGTAGCTTGACGGATGAAAATAATTCTTGCTTGAGTAGAAGTTGGATTAATTAACAGAATTCTTGCTTAAATAGAAGTTGGGACTGTTGGGTTGATGAAAATTAATTCCTGCTTAAATGAAAGTTGGAATGATGAAAAGATATTGCAGTGTAAGTAGAAGTTGAATTCATGCAACGATTTTATGTCGGATTAATGTCGTACTACAGAATCTTCGGACTATCGAGGCGTAACCGCGCAGTCACACACGCATACATACATACATACATACATACATACATACATACATATATAAAATGCATTAATACACACACACACACACACACACATAAACACACATACATACGCAATCCATATATCCATAAATACACACCATGACTACGCTAAAATTATATTCGGTTGATTTGTTTAAGTCGTCGACATAGAGCCGCATAATTCCATAGTCGTCGTCAGCATTCGGATTCAGTAGACGATAGAAGAAGGCCAAACGAAGTTATGCGAATGGTTTCCCGTCGTCATCTAATTAATTGCAGAGTCTGTTGCTAGGAAACGAAATAAGCTGGGAATAGAAACGACACGTACGTATAGGTCGTATGTATACAGTCAGAGACATAATAATTACACGGACGGAGAGCAACACGCACACGTAGAAAGAGACGAACTAACGATGAGAAAGAGACGAACACTATTGATGAGGAGTGGATTAATGAATGAAACAAAGAAATAATCAACGAACGAATAAACGAACGAATGAATTAAGCGAATGAACGAATGAAAAAGAATTTTAACAAACAATTAGACAGAACGAATAATTAAACGAATAAGGTAAATAAAATAACTGGCGCTCATACACAGGGACAAAGCCTTGGCCTGTAGAAACTAAAAGACTGACAGCGCAGACTATAGGGACATAGGCCCACCATCATAATTTATAAGGTTGAAATCAATTACCTGAAAAAACCTCTATACCTCCTGACAATAGAAGGAAGACAAAGTAGGCTCCAAAGGTCCTTACAATTACCTACAAAGGTTCTCGAGCAGTCTCAATTGCGAACGGAATTAAAACACCGTGTAGGCCTGTGTTAGCATATATTATGTATGCATCCATCCATGCATGTATGTATATAGGCATGCATCTATACATGTAGCCTACGTATGCAGTGTCAAAAATACTTGGAAATGCCAAAAGCACTCTTCCTTAAACTGTTGGTAAGAGTACCTAAGGGAGAGCTGGTCAGTTCCCCAGAGGAGGTCTGGGGAGAGTCCCAACATCGGTGGTTGGGGTCATCATGACTTTTCCGATAGGCCGAGAGTGAGATGGAATGAGGACACACTTTCAGGTCAAGTCAAGTGCACATTCCAAGTCAAGTCAAGACTGCACTCTCGACATTGTCACCTGCACTCTTTGAGTCAAAAAGAACACTATTTTAGGCCCTGTGTGTAGTCTACGTATCGAAACACATGAAACATAACGCCTTTTTATGGTACCTCTGAAAAGCGAAGACTACATTTACTCCTGTCGAGAAGGTTACAGCGCTCCTGAATAAGCTTGTGTCCTGCGCTTGGCTTTCGAGTGGCGCTCTAGATCGAAGTTTGGAGCTTCATTACGATTACGAAACATGTCGGTTCACACTCTGCATTACACGACCAGCAATCGATATCTCTGAAACCGTCGCTTTGTCATGTAAAAGTTTTTACCAGAACTGTTAAAGCACGGCACAATCAGTCATTTTTGTGGCGCATTTATATATGTGTTTCAAAAGCGCTGAATAAGCAGCCATGCATATAGATGCATTTGTTGTATAATGCTCTGCTGTGATGAGTCGTCGTCGTTTTCCTCGCAGGTGTGGAAGACCGTGGGGGTTGATCGATGGTCCTGCGATCAGAGCGCAGAAAGCAACGAGACAGCTAACGGATAACATATTGTCTTAGCAGATTAGACTTCGCTTTGGCCCAGACAACGGACGACGGATGGTCCGCAGTTGATCGATGGCGCCTAGAGACCCGACCTCTGAACACAGAGTCGAAGAGTTGTGAATGGTGGACGCCGACTCATGTAACGGTAACCGTAATTCTAATTACAGATTTATATAGACCCTCTTCAAGGTAGAGTTTATCGGAGTCGCTCGCTACTAATCGTAATCATATTCATAAATCTAAACTTCAAAAGCGCCACTCGAAAGCCAAACTCACGGCACCAGCTTATTCACGAGCGCTGCGTCGAGTCAGATGGGTTTGACAAGTCAAAAACGCTATCGAATTGAAGGGGTTTAAAGAGCTTCCAGAAAAGAGACAGAGAAAATTATGCCAGGAGTTCGTATCGCAGGCTGATAGGCAAATTATTCCAAAAAGATATTATTCTCTAATCTGTACAAATAATAGTATCACACATCGGTCTTCTCACTCCCTATAACACCATAGAAACGTTAAACTTGCCAAAATGCGAAAGTCATATAGAGTCGAAAAGTTAAATACTCACAGATTTTTACGCACCGCGAAACTGTTATTAGAGTTGCTTGTCAGAAAATCGTTGAAACCTCTTACTTTGAAGATGAAAGCATAGACAAAAAATCTACAGAAATAAAAGAATTTGCGCAGAATCTGCAAGACGCTTCTCACTAAGACGACTGTTAGCAAATGAGATCTTAGTCGAAAAAAGAAACTGTCGCTAAATACTGTTAGGTAGCAAAGCGTACATGAACATTGACAAGTAGAAGAAAGCGCAGGTGCGATCGGGGGCTTCCCTCTGGGCAGGTACACAGTGCCTTGCGCCTGCGTCAATGCGAATTTGATACATCTGTGACTTGTGTAGGGATGCTAATGGAGCTCCTGTTACTCGACGGCGGCAGGTAAGTACAGTGGCTTAAGCAGCAGCAGCAGCTGATGATGAGGTAGAGCTCAGGTTTAAGAGTGCGCGTGTCTGCTTTCGTCTTTGACTGCCTGTAGTGTTGCGTGCGTCTTGTCATATGCATCATCTGAACCAGCCTTTCTGTCACTCACTCACTCTCTCTGCCTCTGTCTCTGTCTCTGTCTTTGTCTCATTCTCACTCTGCGACTGTGTCACATACCCAGACAGACACAAGATCCCGAAACACATGGAGAGAGCGAGGGAGAGATAGAAAGAGTAAGAATGAACGAGACAGAGAGACAGAAACAGAGACAGAGTAAGTTAGTGGTACACGCAGTCTCTCTCTCTCTCTCTCTCTCTCTCTCTCTCTCTCTCTCTCTCTCTCTCTCTCTCTCTCTCTCTCTCTCTCTCTCTCTCTCTCTCTCTCTCTCTCTCTCTCTCTCTCTCTCTCTCTCTCTCTCTCTCTCTCTCTCTCTCTCTCTCTCTCTCTCTCTCTCTCTCTCTCTCTCAGTCCGAGAGAGGAGAATTGTCTGGAGAAAGTCTGTCTGTGTGTCTGTCTCTCTCTCTCTCTGCGCCTCTTAGTCTCTCAGTCTCTCTCTCTCTCTCTCTTTCTGTCACTGTGTCTCTCTCTGTCTCTCTCACTGTCTGTCTGTCTCTCTCTCTCTTTGTCTATCTCTCTCTCATTCGCATTGTCTCTCTTTATCTAATTCTCATGCAGTTGTCTCTCCTCTAACTGTCATGATACTTTTGTGTGTTTGCGTGTGTGTCTGGATCTGTCTGTCTTCCCATCAATCCATCTATGTCAAAATCTAATCCCATTATACATTTCCCTGGTTGCCTTACTTGCCTATACAATGCAATGCAATACAACCGTATTTGAAATTGCTCTCCTTCCAAAGTTCAGAAGTTCACATAGGACCATACGACAGAACATCGATGGCACTGACAGCAATTGTAAGTGAAGGTTCTCAGCGTTACAGGTCGAGCGCTCTACGACTACTTTGCCACCGTTCTCCATCTGTCTGTTGACCTGTGTCTTCTTACATTGCGTTTGTACGTTTCGTTTTGTGTGTCAGTAGCCTATGGTGTACGTCTCCCTATTAAACCATTCGTTTATATCTAACTCTATCATCACCCTACCTTTGTCTGTCTGTCTGTCTGTCTGTCTGTCTGTCTTTATGTATGTATGTATGTTTGTATGTATGTATGTATGTATGTATGTATGTATGTATGTATGTATGTATGTATGTATGTATGTATGTATGTATGTATGTATGTATGTATGTATGTATGTATGTATGTATGTATGTATGTATGTATGTATGTATGTAGGCCCTATGTATGTATGTATGTATGTATGTATGTATGTATGTATGTATGTATGTATGTATGTATGTATGTATGTATGTATGTATGTATGTATGTATGTATGTATGTATGTATGTATGTATGTATGTATGTATGTATGTATGTATGTATGTATGTATGTAGGCCCTATGTATGTAGGCCCTATGTATGTATGTATGTATGTATGTATGTATGTATGTATGTATGTATGTATGTATGTATGTATGTATTTATGTATGTATGTATGTATGTATGTATGTATGTATGTATGTATGTATGTATGTATGTAGGCCCTATGTATGTAGGCCCTATGTATGTATGTATGTATGTATGTATGTATGTATGTATGTTAGAGCTGTACCGATTAAACGGCCATACGCGTAATCGGGCCGATTATTAGAACAATCGGCATAATCGGGTATCGGCAGAAATAATCGGTTAATCGGTGCCGATGTCAAAATTGTGTTATAATTTAATAATTTCACTTGAATTTTTGCATATTGCAAGTTTTTTTATCGATTTTCATCTATCGTTTAACGTCCCTTATTATTTATGCATTAAAACATATCGTTAACAACTTCCAAACTTAATTTAAACTTCCACCCTTATAGTTGTGACGATAGATTACTGGTTTATGTTTCGGAACCGAACATTTTGACTAAACAAATAATGAAATATTCGGTCTCATAATGGGTATTGGCAGTTTAATAATCGGCTATACGCGGTATCGGTATCGGCAATTTAATAATCGGCTATACGCGGTATCGGCATAATCGGCAAAAAGCGATATCGGTACAGCTCTAATGTATGTATGTATGTATGTATGTATGTTTGTGTATGCATGTATATGTATGCATGTAAGTCTGTCTGTCTTCATCCATCTCTAGGTTATTTACAATATTGTCAAGTGATCATTCTGTGGATGCATAATCTATCTTCTGCATCCCTCCAAGCTGTCTGCTTCCGCGCTGCCATGGTGACGATGCTGATACTGCCTCTCCTCCTCCTCCTCCTGCTGCTGCTGCTGATTGTCCGCGAAACATCTGTCTGCAGTTGGTATTGCGCTATAAAAGTCAGCGAGTAGTTAATATAAGTCTTTATTTGCAGCGGAGCCCGGCAGGTGGCCGCTGATGACGTAAGACTGACTGTGACTCTAGCAATTAATCCGTCGTCTGGTGCAATATTAAGAGAATAATTATAGTCTACGACTGCATGTGCAAATCGCATTTCTCGAGGATGTCATTGAATCCAACGTACTTAATGAGTGAACTACCACAAGAGAAACGACTGCATATAATTAGGTTGATGCTTTAATGTAGGCTTACAAGTGAAAACTGGGGAATTGTATTGTGTGATATAATATTATTATTACACTATTGTATTAGGCCCTATGGTGTAAATTTATAGGCCTATAGCGCCACTCACTGTGCTACACTACGTATGTTATGGTGCTGACTCTTTGTCTTGATAACAATACCGTACTAGGTTCACGCATGTGCTGGTTTTATCGAGTGCCGTGTGATTATTTTGGACATTTAAAGATTTATATAACCTCTTTTGTAAGACCACAGTGTGCTCGGTAAACGGAATACCGCCTTTGTCACGAATACACGCTAACAACCAAACAGGAAACCCGCGTATATTCTCATGATCGAGCACAATAACTTATGCCAGCGGCAAGTTGACCATCGATCCATCAAGAAAAGATGAATTCGTTTTCGGCAATGCACAGTTGAGTTTGGCGCCAGGTTTCCGGTTCAGTTACTCTTTAAAGACGTCGGTGATTATACGGTTGTCCATCACAACATTAATCGCTTTTGCAGGCGATTAATACGAAGTTCGACTGGAGAGTATACATAGCACAGACCCTTAGGTATACTACGTGGTAGAGAAAAAAGGATTGGGGGAAAGGGGAAAAGAGCTGTCACGCTACATGATGTAGGCCTACGATGTCTTTAACCCTGTGCCGTTCTTGGAGTGCATTTGCACCCCTAGTCACACTTTGTTCCTTTGTTTCACCCAGAAGGACTCATGATATGACGCCTACATTTTATGACTTTTCCTTATTTATGAGGATGCACTTAACCCTATTTGCCCATAATTGTACCCCTCAACATTTCTGATAATTTTGAGGTTTATACATTGCGGTCCTCGGGGTGCAAATGCACCCCATGTGTTATATTGCGGCGTTTATAAGTCAATTATCTAACTTGGCATTTTTATATCTATAGACTCCTTTCTTAGATTACATATTCTTTGTTGCCAGACAGAAATTGCGTATATTTATAAGAGATAACAACAATGGCGACTAGAAAAAAGATAATATTCGATTGATTTTTTACCGCAGAACAGGCAAGGAAGCTTATATTAGAATCAGAAAGTCAGTCATCAGAATCGGATGGTGAAGATAGTTTTAGTGATGATTCCCAGAAAAAGTGCACTGTATAGTTCGGGAAAAAATTACCGATAATGACAGCTGTGGTGAAGAAAATTCTTCCGAAGACAACGTTAGTGACACGGAGCAGCTGCAACGGGCCGATGATGGATCCTCGCAAGATTCAGATGATGACATAGCAGGAACACCGCCTGTGTTTCGTCAAGCCTCCCTCGACGATGAACTGGATTTGATTTCAACTCATCTGTACGAGTCAAAAAATGGAAAAGAAGTTTGGCTGAAGACTCCTTATGTGTCAACCGGACGTCAACCCAGTCGAAATGTGATGAAACAGGTACCTGGACCAACCGGATACGCTCGAAGGAATGCAGACACAATGATTTCAACGCTGGAATTACACATAACGGCTTCAGAGGTCATTGTCCCTTTCGACAGTACATGAAATCAAAACCTGCAAAGTACAGGATTAAATTATGGGCACTTTGCGACTCGAGTACAAGCTTTGCGTTGAACATGCAAGTTTACACTGGTAAACGAGCTGGTGAACCACCGGAAAAGAATCAAGGAGAGCGTGTAGTCCGGGACTTGATTGAAGTCATCAAAGGGTCTGGAAGGAATGTGACAATGGATAATTTCTTCACTTCAGTGCCACTTGCAAGACATCTGCTGTCCAAGAAGCTAAGTCTAGTTGGAACTCTGAGAAAGAATAAGAGTGACATTCCAGTGGAGTTTTACCAAATCGCGACAGGGTTGTCAATGACACTCTATTTGGCCATCAGGAAAATCTGACTCTAGTTTCGTATGTCCCCAAGAAAGGCAAGAGTGTCATGCTGCTAAGCAGCATGCATACAGATGCTCAGATATCCAACCGTGAAGATAAGAAGCCGGAGATCATACTCGATTACAATCGTTCAAAGGGGGGTGTGGACACATTGGATCAAATGGTTGAAACCCTAAGCGAAAGTTTCGCAGGTGGCCAATGGTGTTGTTTTACAATATCCTGGATGTCTCTGCAGTCAACGCCTTCATTATCTGGAGTCATGTGAATCCCCAGTGGAATGAAAAGAAAACACATCGTCGAAGACTTTTCCTGAAACAGCTTGGAAAAGATTTGGTCTATAACATCTAACATCCAGACTGAGTATTCCTGGATTGTCACTCATGCTCAAAACCACAATTCATGAATGCATTGAACAACAGCATGAATCACAAGGCGATGCTCGAGATGATGCGACACAAAACAATTATGAAGATCAGAACAATGGCCATGGCGGTGCAGACAATGCTGTGAGGAAGAGAAAGCAGAGTCGTTGCATTCTGTGTGACCGCAGTAAAGACAGGAAATCGCGTACTACGTGTCATAGGTGTGGTTCGTTTGCTTGCGCAGACCATTTAGTCGCACTTTGCACAGGCTGTGCATGAGTGTGCAAAGTAGATAAGGAATGCTTGGATATTTTGCAATATTGCTTTTTCATCTGTAGGCCTTACACTAATCAGTGTTAAAATTGTGTTGTACAGAAAACTTTCAAATAGTTGTGCTGTAAAAGTGTACATTTTTCGACATGTTGCTTTGACGCCATGTCATGACGTCATATGACGTAATAAATTGTCTTAGAATTTACTTGAATAAAACTACTTTGTCTGTGCTCCAATTATTTATAGTATTATATGATTCGATTGATTCAAATACATCGAGAATACATTGGGGTGCATTTGCACCCCCGAGACCTTGAGTGTAGGCCAAGGTAGCGAAACCTTCTGAGGGTTAAATCAACATCGTACATTGTATACAAAGACTAGTCATGGCATTTGTGACAGTTATTGTGTAAACACACCCACCCCACCCACCCATTATTACACAAAAACTCACACTTAAGTGTGCACACACACACACACGCACGCACGCACACACACACACACACACAAGATTGGCCGTTATCTCTCTTATCTGCCTTGCCAATGGCCATATACACAAAGAGAGTGTTTGTGTGTGTCTAAAACGTTCATTCTCCACGTATCTGGTAAAATAACTTATCGAGTGGTGAACAGACAATGGGAATCCTCATCCAAGACAATCAACAACATCAGCATCACACATCAACCTATAAGCGTACCGTAACCAGAATTCTAAATAATGAATGCGCAGTGGCGGCGCTACAGTAAAAAAAAGCCTTCACTCTGGTCGTTGCCCTGCCACAAGGCTGCCAGAATTTTTGCTCTGCCGAGAGATTATTTGGGACATAAATCACCCTCTGCACTGGTTACTTGTATGACTGCCCTAGATATGACCCAGTTACAAAAAATGTCTGGCGCCGCCTCTGTGAATACGTGAACCAACAACCTGAACAAATTTATCCAATTATAAAAATAGCGCTGTACGATCAAGAGCTGTTCTGTAGGCCTATATATGTATATATATATATATATATATATATACAGACACAGTACGAAAAGTTCAGTTTGTTTTGAAAATACTTCTACTTATATATGAACACATAAATCTTATCTTTCATTATCAGAATATTGTTGCTATAGCGGCTGCCCGTTCTCGATATCCTTACAGCATCGAATAGTGTATATCAGAATTTACAACACGAGTAGGTTGCACGGTCCCGCTGCTATATATAGGCAAATCCCTTAACTCCGTTCGGCAATTCGTTTTCATTTCACGCGATACAATTGCATTCTGTAATTGAAAACGACTCCCGTGAGATGTACTGCAGCGTCTCCCAATCCACGCTCCGTCCGTCACACTCTCCTCTCCCCAGTTTTTATACCATCGTTCTCTGCAGTCGGCAATCCGTGCGTATGACCCTAAGCTTCGGAGGAAGCCAACGACCTCTTATATATAACGGATGGAACTGCTTTGTTCCGTATGAAAACACGGCTAAAGTGGATCGAATGCAGTAGGACTACAACTGTCTACATTACATAACAGTCGTGGCTGGGCTGGGAGCGCTTCTGAGTAGCTTATTGAAGAGGCGCTATATAAATGCTCTGAATGAATGAATGAATGAATGAATGAATGAATGAATGAATGAATGAATGAATAACACAGACGTAAAGAATTATTAACAGCGTGGCTGCAATCAAAGGAAGGTTGGTTGACTCGTTTGCGTAACTTCTTGAACATAGTGGACCAGGGCTGAAGCGCTCTTGTGCGGAAAACATTCAAGTTCGACATCACTTCACAGGTTTCTTTAATTGAAGTCGTGGTGAAACGAATTTGCGTGTCATGTCCTGACAAAATATGCGTCGTTGTCAAGAGATTTGGATGTAAATGTGTATTATAAACGTACACGTTTTCTATAACGACAGTTTGTCCTTGATGGGGTGCGATCCTTCAACACTGCTGCTCGTTTGAATGGTCACAGAGGTGTTACAGGGGCAAAGGATAACACTACTTTTTTCAAATCATATCAAATTTGTTGCAGTCGATGGAGAAGTAGAAGCATATTCACATCGTATGTAAATTACGACAATGCAGGTAACAAATGAAAATCAGTACCAAACAATGTCAAAATGAGAGCAAAGAGTCTATGCATAGAATATTCTAGAGTCTTAGATCGACGCCTGCATGGAGAAAAGAAGTACGTAAGGCTTATCTTGCCGATGACGTCTTGTATCGATCATGCTGTCGTTTAAAGGGGCCCGATAGCGCATTGGATAACACACTGGCATAGAGAGCGAGAGGTACCGAGATCGAGCTCCGTATACGCGGACATGCTTTGTATACGCTGCTATTAGCGCCGTGTATTGCAGGCTGTCTGTTCTCTTAGTAGTTAAGATCAGTGTGATTCTCGTTAACGATAACGATAACGAAAATGTTCGTTAACGAAAATAAAATGACTTCGTTAACGATAACTATAACTATAACTAAAAATCTCATTAACTATAACTATAACTATAACGAAAATAACACTAACGAAAATTCATCTTTATTTTCGTTAATACAACAAATAAAAATAGGAAGTGCAATATGGACGATTCGACATAAATGAGAACGAAAATGCGATATTTTTATTATGCAATTTGTCAGTTACTTTAGAAACTCGTGTATTCATGAAGTTGAATGCACCCACGCTTCAAAGGCTTTCAAAGCTCTGAGCAAATTGTGAAACAGCGTGTTAATACGCGCAATTTTGCTTATAGCCTTAATTATTGTAACTAAGTAGTAACTAAAATTAACTAAAATAAAAATCCATTAACTATAACTATAACTATAACTAAAAAAAAAAATAATACTAACTATAACTATAACTATAACTAAAATAAAATCTGTAAGGAGAATCACACTGGTTAAGATTTATGTCTTCTGTCATTTGTGTTCTTGTGAATTGTTTCGATTGCATAACTGTACACTGTAACCGGTTGCGGCTTGTCAACTGGATTGTTTCAATAAAGAATATTATTTTAAAAAAGTAGGCCCTACACCCATTTTAAAACGTCGTGAGCGAAACCCTACGTATACAGTTGACTGATCAGACGATGATTTTCAATCGACCTAAATAACGATCACCTTATCTTCACGGTCGTTCGCATTTAATCTGTACCATAAACTGTGATATAATAGCAAGATAAAATCTCTCAAAATGTGCATTGTACAGATATTATTATATATTGCACGTTGTTAACGAGATCACAGTGATGTTGATCCTTGAGGTATGATCATAAATAATCCCCAGATTAAACAGCTTGTGAGACAATTGAACTTTTGGCTGCAAGGAACATTTGAGTGAAGGGGAATTTTGGCTGAAAGAACTTTTGAACGTTTAGCTTAAACAACCTTTGGCTGATGGAACTGTTAGCTTAAGCAGCTTTTGGATGGAGAAATTTTGGTTGAATAAGTATTTGGTTGAATGAACTTTTGGCTGAATCACCTTTTGGCTGAAGTAACTTTTGGCTGAAGTAACTTTTGGCTGAAGTAACTTTTGGCTGAAGCAAATCTGACTGAAGTCATTTCTGGTAAAAGCAGAATTTATCTGAAGTGACATTTAACTGAAATGCCCCAAATACATGTATACTAAATGGACCGGGGACTTATAACGCCGACCAACGGCTCGGGAATAATACAAGAGAGCTGGGTCAGTCGGTCAGTCTATCGGTCTATCTGTCGGTCGATCGGTCGGTCCGCTATATTATATATAGAGCGCTGGCCGATGACTGAATGAATTACCCATGGTGCACCATGAGAGAAACGACTGCATATTAGGTTGAAATTTTAATGTACTATTGTGAAACTGGGGAATTCATAACTAGCTGGATTTTTAACACAAAAGTATTAGGTACAAATGGAAAAATCTCCAGCTTCTGGGGCTTATCCCCATACCCCCATCAAAGATACTCCCTTTTTACTCCGCGGTAAGTCCCTCAGATCTCTACCCTGTGCCTTGCTCCTCAGCCTCGTATATATCTCTGGTGTCGCCGCCGATGCGCTTCAGGGCCTTCTCATGAATATTCACAACTCTAATAAGCATAGGAGGCCATGAATATGGTACACTCGCGATTTCTCCAAAACAGCCGCGAAGAGATCTCTATCTCTAACATGATGAAAACGTGAGGTTTTCAGACAACTATTCAGTATTTCCGGTTCAATCCAGTGTAGCGTTAAAGCCTGTCCCTCCCAAAGGTACATTAACAGAAGAACACAGGTGCTCTACGGAATCAGCTAATTCATACATGCGCACATACATACATACATACATACACACACACAGTCACACACTCACACACACACACAGTCACACACATACACACACACTCACACACTCACACACACACACTCACACGCACAAACACACAAACACACACACACACGCACGCACACACCCGCACTAATACGTATAGGTTAAAACGTACCACAAACGTGAGCTGCCTTTCTTTCACAACCCAGTGCAGTCGTCTCTTTCCGTTTGCCTCCGCCAGCAGGCCATTGCGAACGTTGCATCAGCTGAAACCTGTCAGTTGTGACATGACGAATCGGTGGCTAATCCCTGCGGTCTTAAACCGATCGCTGACTGCGGACCAGCGCAGCATTTAGCGTTCGTTCGCTGAAAGCAAAGCACCCTCTGGCGCGATACGGACTGATTGCCAGAATGGCAACTGCGCGCTCCTCAGGCTATCGGCATACCTACCGGAGATGTGACAAACGCACGGGGGTGGGTACACCTGTGCAGGTTATCGGGTTAGAATAGGCTATTCGAGGGAAAACTAGGGTCAGGATCCGGTGTCAACGATGCAAAACTTGTCCTGCCGATGGTAAGCAATATGTTATCAGTTTACAAACGCGTCATTTGTTAAGCAAACTATTCTCGAAATCTAAATAATATTGTTGGTTGGTTTTTCTGTTTAACGACTAGCTGTGTGGTAACAAAGACCATTAACGTCGCCCTCCTCCTTTACCCAGGCTTGGGACTGGCACTGTCAGAAAACAAACAGTGGCGGAGGAATTTCTCATAGTCACACATAAATAATATTCTCATTTGTTCGCCATTTTTTGATACGCAGGTCAACCGGTGCAATGTAATGTAAATATTATGTAATGTAAAGTACATGTCTATACCAATTCACAGTCTAATGCAGTATCGAGGAAGCCAGGTGAAGAGTGTACAATGTAACCTAATTAATGTCTTCTATTGTAATCGTAACTGACCATTTATGCAGCGCATTTTCAAGGTTCTTGAAACTCAACTGGCGGCGCTGGCTCTACCGACCTTTACAATACTACCAATACTGCACAAATTCATCTGTGCATAATTCGTAGACATATATGGGCATTATGGCAAGGTGTCCGTAATATAACGTAATGTAAAGCGCAGGAATTTCTCAGAGTCACACAAACTGACTGGTAGACAATCCTAATCACCGGCGCTTTGTCAAATACTTTGCTCGCAAGAAACATGATGCGGTTGGCAATTGGTTTATTTTGGGATATTCTCACTTATTACTTATTAACTAACTAACTTGATGCGAAACACATTTGTTGTCAGGATGCTATATACTTTTTAGCTGTGCTTATAAGAATGTCTGTACACCAAAGTGCGATTAGAAATTGGTTAATAAAGAATATTCTTACTTACTTACTTTCTTTTTATATATCCTATTCGTGCATGACTGGATGACCGCGCTGGCGAATCTATAGGAGAAACCCCTGCAGTGGTCCTTCCCACCTAAGTTCATAGGAAGGTGGAGTGACCCGAAGTGAACCTCCTTGACCCACGCATGACCATGATCATTGCTCTTCGCGATGATTCTCTAAATTCATCCAACCCGGGCCCCCCTCCCAACCCCGCATTGAGAAAATTGTCCTCATACCATTGGTCTCAGCTGTTAAATTGAACTCTGAGCAAACCAATCGATGTCTGTTTCAGCAACGACACCTGCTATACGTTGTGACTTCTCTTCGTGACCGTAGCTACATGTATTTATTCCAATGCCCGTAATTACGACTGGCCTACATTTGAGGAAGCTTACATGTAGCTTTGTGGCCCATGCACGTGGAGCCGGTATTACAGGCGACACAATGCATTTACGCGTGTATGTATGCATGCATGTATATAGGCATAATTGTGTGTTTGTATGTTTGTGTTTACATGTAAAATTATATGAAAGTATGTATGTATGTACGTATGTATACATGCATACGTGTGTGTATTTACGTTTGTATATATATATAATTATATATATATATATGTATGTATGTATGAAAGCATGTATGTATCAATGCATGCATGAACGCGCGTATATATGTGGAGACTTATGTAGCGCCTTTGTTTCACCTCTAGAAGTACCTGCTGAACGATATAGGCCTACAGAGTTCCTCCGAAGGGAGAATGAAGGACGCACAGCCGTCCAAATCCCCGACGGTGATCGTCCCACTGCTACATGCGTTGTACGCTTTCAATCGGACGACAACATACCGATTGATCACACCGAACGACACCCGAGTTTTGCATTTAAATTACATCTTACCCCATCCAATGCGATTTGCCCCTTTTCGTCACGGGCTTTCTGCATTGCGTGCGAAACGGAAGCAGGCGGTGGCCACCTAGCGACGTCTGGCGAACCATCGTCTATCGATCTTGAGCGGGGTATTAGGCGTCGGGCGTCGACGCGTAATTGGAAATCGGAACGATGGACGCCATAACAGGCGCTTGATCCTTCGTCTGCACTGCTGCATGTGGGCATCGTATTGTTCTCTCCGGTCGACGACGGATGCAGTCGGAGGGAGGAAGAGGGAGAGAGAGAGGGAGAGGGAGAGGGAGAGGGAGAGGGAGAGGGAGAGGGAGAGGGAGAGGGAGAGGGAGAGGGAGAGGGAGAGGGGAGGAAGGGAGGGAAACAGACAGACAGACAGAGACGGAGACAGACAGACGGACAGGCAGATAGAGAAAGAGACAGACAGACAGACAAATACAGAGAGAGAGAGACAGACAGACAGAGAGACAGAGAGAGACAGAAAGAGAGAGATAGAGAGACAGGGAGAGAGACAGAGACAGACAGACAGTGACAGACAGGCAGAGACAGACAGGCAGACAGAGGCAGAGAGAGACAGAGAAAGACAGAGAGAGACAATGACAGATAGACAGACCGACAGATACAGAAAGAGAGACAAGCAGACAGACAGAGACACACAGAGAGACAGAGAAAGACACAGAGAGACACAGACAGACAGAGATGTGATGGAGGAAGAAGGAAAGGAAGGATTGACTGACGGGAAGAAATAAACAGCAGCGCCTCGCCCCCCCCCCTCCTCACCCTCCTTCCACCGATTCCTCTCCGAAGGAAACGAGAAGAAGAAGACATGAAGTACTGCCTCTGGAAAAGTCGGCCTAATGACGTATTATGGCGACCTAATCGCACATCTACATAAGCGTAATGGCTCCTTGAGCCCTGCCATATATACGCGGCGTGCAGCTGTCTGAATGCACTGGCCGCCTGTTCTGTGTGCGTAGGCCTACATGTATGCTTAGCTGCGAGCGGCGGATTGTTTGGAAATGGTTATTATGGTCTACCGTATGCACAGTCACGGTTTCTATACACAGAAGCTTAAATATGTGCACTCGACAACTTGGGTGGAAGTTAATTTCAGGGAAGATGGATGGGACATTTTTATTTTTGCATTCTGCTGATTCGTCTTATCTAATGGCTTCTAGGACGCTGCAGTTTCTCATACTGCTGAAGACATCTTTTTATGGTCGCTTCAGGTGAAATCGCAATTTTAAAAAACATTATCCGTTTGAGAAGTCAAGTTTAATTCCGGGGACCTTATTGGTCGTGGCGCCTATTCAAATGGGCAAGCGTCGGTGAAGGATCTCACCGGATCAATTCTATTCTATTCTATTCAATTTACGGACTTATAAAGCGACTCTCACAGTAGCCTACAACCTAATCAGAGGCGCTTCCAGTGCGAAGGGTCCCTCGAAAAAAGAAGTCTTAAGAGAACGAACAGAAACAGTAGTGCCCCAGATAACATCACAGCACGAGTTATAGCAGGAAGGTCATTCCACAGCAAAGGGCCAACAGAGGCATAGGCACGATGCTATGCAGTGGCAGTCCGAGACCGAGGAACTAGAAGGTCATGAAAAATTCCTTGAAAAATTAGCAGGGTCGAGGCCATATACGGTCGCTATATAAAATCAGTGCATTTACATTAATTCTACATCTATAGGCCTATAGGCCTACAAGTGAAGGCCAACCAACGGATTCTCGTCCGCAGTCAAGTGATGACAGATGGAATCATATTCAGAGTCACTGGACCAAGTTGCTTCGATAGCAGTCTTAGTCTGAAACAGAGTTCTACTCTTACCCTCTTGCCCTTCCTCTCTCGCTGTCTCTCTGTAGGGTTGTCTCTCAAATGTGTTAAGCCAGTTGTTCAGGTTCAATTTACGGATGCAGTTTGTGACCTGGATTTGCAGCTTCCTTGTATGATGTGTATCTACTTTATCCAGACCTTACTTTTAAGAGAACAATAGGCTAATGATCGGCAAAGTCAAATTTCAAATATTAAAATGCTTAAATTTCATGTTAAACTGTAGCATTTACATGTTAAACTGTAGCATTTACATGTTAAACTGTAGCATTTACATGTACGTTGGACTTTCCTCTGAATGAAGAGAATAATTCGTGCTGGAATTGCCTAGGCCTATCTAAAAAATGTGTAGGCCCCTAATCTTTTTATATCATTCGTGCATCCTTATCTAAAGTTACAGCAGTGTGATTCTCCTTACAGATTTTATTTTAGTTATAGCTACAGTTATAGTTAATGGTTTTTTAATTTGGTTATAGTTAGCCTATAGTTAGTATTATTTTTTAGTTACAGTTATAGTTAATGGATTTTTATTTTAGTTAATTTTAGTTACTAGGCTACTTAGTTACAATAATTAAGGCTATAAGCAAAATTGTGCGTATTAACACGCTGTTTCACAATTTGCTCAGAGCTTTGAAAGCCTTTGAAGCATTGGTGCATTCAGTTCCATGAATACACGACTTTCCAAAGTAGGCCTAACTGACAAATTGCATAATAAAAATATCGCATTTTTTCGTTCTCATTTATGTCGCATCGTCCATATTGCACTTCCTATTTTTATTTTTTGTATTAACGAAAATAAAGATGAATTTTCGTTATTGTTATTTTCGTTATAGTTATAGTCATAGTTAATTATATTTTTTAGTTATCGTTATAGTTATCGTTAACGAAATCCTTTTATTTTCGTTAACGAACATTTTCGTTATCGTTATCGTTAAAGAGAATCACACTGAGTTACGGTCGTCTCCAGCAGATCAGAAACGAAGTTAATCAAGTCTCTTGATTATCACCACGGCTGTGACTCTTAGAAGATCTTTGGCTATTCTGGATGAGCGATTATTTATTGCTGCGCACGGTCAACAGGCTGCAGATGGCGCTTTGATGTCGTAGTGTCCAATCCTCCGCCTCTTCTCCATCGTTAAGCTTTGGACCATCGTCGTCTGTTATAAAAATGGCGTCAGAAAATACGCAAACTGCGTGTTTCTGGCCAACTTTCGCGATACCACATTACACTGACCTTTCCGATTGGAACGGGGCAGTTTATGAAACCGGTCTTCTTCATAGTACGATAATTTATGACGCTAGACTTTGCAGGAAAAAAACATCTGCATTCGAACAGTCAGTCGGACGGACAAAGCGCCGCCATTAATCACAGCGATGGCGTCTCTATCGCTGCCGTCGACTGTCTCCCTGCTCTACGCGTAGATTTGTTGGCGGAGGATCGCGAATGTGACCGATGGATCGAGGCGTCGGCGAATGACGGCGAGATCTGTAAACAAAATATGTCGACGGTCATACATTTTGTACGTCTTTCTCGGCCGCGTTGCTGTAATTTGTAATCATGTATTCTGCCGATGTGCGGAGTGTATTAGTCTATTGGTGGTTTTCTATCGCCATGTTTGCCAAAGTGCCGAACGAGTGGGAACGACGGTGATTTTCTTCGACTTGCGCATGCAAGTCAGCGTTTATTTGTAGATATGTTTAGGTTTACACATATTGTGAGTTATATAGGGTATACGCTGCGTTTGCAAAGTGGCAGAGCTTACGGCTAGCGAAAGCTTCGATCCGTATAGGCCTACTGTTGCATCCATTAGGCTACTGAATCCAGAGTCTGGGATAATAATATTTTCGTTTATTGAAACAATCCGGTTGACAAACCGCAACCGGTTACAGTGTACAATTATGCAATTGAAACAATTCACAAGAACACATATGACAGAAGACATAAATCTTAACTACTAACAGAACAGACAGCCTGCAATACACGGCGCTAATAGCAGCCTACAAAGCATATCCGCCCTACGGGTCTCGAACTCGGTACCTCTCGCTCTCCATGCCAGTGTGTTATCCAATGCGCTATCGGGCCCCCCACGCCCCGATCTCAAGGACTTCATTTTATCTCATGTATACCCCAGGCCTACTGCTCAGAAAGATTTAGATGCATGTCCTTTAGGATTCTAGTATGGACCATTTAGGCTAACTTGTCTAACACAGTCTCCTTGATAGGCATATCTACACACAGACATTGAAATTGTGACAAATTTTATAGCCTACGCGTATCCACTTAATCGTATTTTATTTTAGGCGATTCAAGAAACGCCCAATCTTTCTAGTAAAAGTAACGGCGGACAATCCATTCCAAATTATATGATCGCGGAAGCCAGATCAATCAATACCTGCTATCAAAATTTGCCAGGAATACTGATAAATGTTATTTAGCGAAGTATAAGCACCCAATTAAATCATGGTTTATGGATGGTGTTCAATTTCACAGGGAAGCATGCATAAACAGGAATTAGACGCGTGGACGGGAATTAAAAGTGTATATGACTCGGAATTACCGAGATTATCTGGAAATAGAGCATAAATGTATGAGATTTGAAAGCATGAAATGGTACTCCAAAGCAACACTGGCCTATATACAATCGTAAACGTATAGAGCCATAATCCTTCGAAATTGTCCAATTATCTTGTTATTTATGCCGAATAGGAAAAAGCCCTCGTGTTATCTAGTCATCAATTAATATAATCAGGTTATTAAGCTATCAAATCATTTGATGATACAAAACTACGCAGGGTAGTGGTTGACGAGGTAGAAGTGGATATAAGCCTAGGATTATAGCCTAATGCGAGATATCGAGGATCTAAGAAGAATTTTCAAATGGTTAAATGTAGGACTGGCATATGCTCTTTAAGTTAATTTGGAGAAGTGCTGAGTGATTCAGTTGGGAAAGAGAAACCGTGTTTTATGAACTTCGAGGCATGATACTGAAAGTGCGTGATGAGAAAAGTTCGTGATTGTGCATAAGCGTGCAAAACCTTTAACCTTCAAAGCACTGCTGAAGCAAAAGTAAAGGCTATTTCAGCCGTAGGTATGATCAAGAGGACAATAGTCATCAGAGACAGCTACAATACGGAGGTTGTACAAATCACGGATGGCCACACTTAAAATACAGCACACCATCCAGTTATGAAATCCATACATGAAAGATGATTGAGACCAATTGGAGAAAGGGTCAAGAAGAGCTGCCAAATTGATGACCAAAGGTTGAAAGGATGTGGGTTCACAGCACTGTAGAGGAGGAGAGTAGCTGAGACCTTATTGAAGCTTACAAGATAGACGCTACAACCTTCGGCCCAGACGGCACCCGTTTGAGCTGCCCCTCAAAGACAATAAAAACTTCATACCTAGAGTCCTCTATGCTTGTGTTCAATGACTATGTCCATTCCTCATTTGAACATTAAGGTCAACAATGTAATGAGTAAAACAAGCACCTATTATTCTCTATAAACTCTTTGACATTGTAACTGATTGCGGTGTGCCAATTAGAGTTGTCTTTCTCAATAAACGAATATAATTATTAGATTAATACTGAACAGGAGGAAATGAAGTGGAAGAAGTTCTTTGAACTAGCAGATATGAAATATTTAGGAAGGAAACTTTGCGTAGAAATTCTTCAGTGCAAGAGTTGTGGACTTGCAGAGTGTTGTGGATGGAAGTATAGGCTACTCTCTCAGTGGACACTGTCACAGCTTTTAAGAGGAAACTAGGAAGGATGGTTTATTAAACAATCCAGCTTAGCTCTCACGGGTTTCAACACCAATTGCATGTCTTCTTAATAATTTAAGACATCTGCTATGTTCTGTTATGCAATGCTAAGAAAGCTACGCTGTGCTATGCTGTTATGTTATGCTATGAACACCTTTATTAGTCAAAAGACCGAAGCAGCAATAGACCGTGAATACATTTAAAAACCAAAAAATGAGAGACCAGTCTCTCAGGCAACCGGACTCGGACGTCCACTGGACATCGATCTTTAGGCAATCCCTCTGATACGACGCAGCGCTCGTGAATAAGCTGGTGCCCTGCGCTTAGTTTTAGAGTGGCGCTTTAGAATTTGGAGATTAGCCTACGTTCCGATTACGAATCACAAACCGTTTATTAGAAGTCAAGTTAGCAATTGAACTCGCTACAGTACATTTGTCATTAAACCTGTATACAATTGGATAATGACATTGTGTTTAGGCTATTCATCAATACAAATGCAAAGCAATCATCCTTATGATAATTAGCGATTGAGTATGGATAAACAATGGGCCTAGTTGCTATAAGCCCTACAATAGATTATGTATAGCAACATTTGCGGAAAAGTAGGCTATTATATGGAAGTAAAATTTACGGAGGCGTACTTTGGACAGAAAGAAACAGAATTCAATGGGCTGTCCATTGATAAAACTCTTCCCATTTCTTAAAACCGAATAGGCCTATAAGACGCTATACACAGTTCCAACATACATTCAATTAATCAATTTTCTGGCTGACATCAGGGAGTGCGTACGTCAATAGGGGCAAAGAGTACTCTCCTGCAACTTGACAGGAAGAGTTGAATGCATGAGACGACATATATTTGCACGCGCGGTAGAGAGACTGCTTCAAGGGACCGACTACAAACGTTAGATGTCTACGGCCAGGCACAAGATGCACTCTCAAATACTTAAAGAAGTCAACCTAGTTAATGGAGTGCAACCCAGTAACACTGGATCAAATGACTCTCTGTCAAACTATATGCAATTTAGTAGAGTTAAACTCAAGTAAAAGTAGACTGCTAGTTGAACGGCAAACATGCAGCAGGACTTGAAGACCATAAAAATTACACCGACGTGGAGACTGCAATAATGGTGACGGCATACAAAAAACATTGAAATGGGTTCTACGTGACAGCCAAATTAGCCAAAAAAAAACACGCACGCGTAGGTTAAACAGAGCAGGAGGCAGAGTATTGCCCTGGCTTCCACCGATCGCTGCCATCGTCGAACTGAGCTGAGAAGATAACAAGTCCATCTGATGGCATCAAAAGCGTGCTTTGCCAAATACACAAATCAACAATAATATTGTTAACCGATTTACCGTTATTAAGTAGCTCCCTAAACAACTTATAATGATTCACGCTATCGAATGTTATGTTATATTATGTCTTGTTATGTCATGTCTTGCTCTATTAGGCCTATGTCTTGTTAGGCCTATGTCATATTTTGTTATGTTATGTTATGTGTTGTTATGTTATGTTATGTGTTGTTATGTTATGTTATGTGTTGTTATGTTATGTTATGTATTGTTATGTTATGTGGTGTTTTGGTATGTTATGTCGTCTTGGTATGTCATGTCTTGTTTTCATAATTATGTTATGTCTTGTTATGTTATGTCTTGTTTTGTCTTGTTATGCTATGTCTTGTCATGTCATGTTATGTCTTGTCATGTCATGTTATGTTATGTCTTGTCATGTTATGCCATGTCTTGTTATAATTATGTGTTGCTATGTTACGTCACTTACATGTACGTGTCTTGTTGCTATGTCTTGTTATGTTTTGTTATGCTACGTTATGCTCCGGTGTTTGAGAGACAACGTTAAAACTAGCGTAGCGTTAAGGTTAAGGAGGATGCAAGTATCTATAGATGTACTGTAGCAGGAGGCGGATAATGACAGATATCAGAGGAGGAATCGATGAAACTGTGGAGAACTTAAAAAGGAGAGGAAAAGGAAGGAAAAGAGGAAGATAAGGAGAAGGATGGGGAGGATGCAAGTAGATATAGGACGATAAAAAAGAAGGATCAGAGGAGGAACTGTAGAGGATTTAAAAAGGAGGGGGAAAAGGAAAAGGAGGAGGAAGACAAGGAGGAGAAAGGGAGAAGAAGGAGAATGTAGAGGATAAAAGAGGAGAAGATTCAGAAGGAAGCAGCGGTTGGGGGGGAGAGAGAGAGCAAACGAAAGTGGAGAAAAGGAGAAGAAAGAAGCGGATATTGTTATCGATGGTGCTGAAGATCACTTCTAGAATAAAAATCTTTATGATGACAGCATTTTTCTAAAGAACGGCGACCAATCTCGAGTAAGCAAATATAGACGACCACTCAGTGCCATCTGCCTGGCTTTGAGGCCATCCAAGAGGAAGAGGCTATAGAGCACCAGGAGGAGAAGGAGGAGGAGAAGGAGGGAGGAGAAGGGAGGAAGAAGAGTAGGAGGTGGAGGAGGAAGAGAAGAAGAAGGAGGAAGAAGAGAAGGAGGACGAAAGGAGGAGAATTATAAGGAAGAGGGTGGAGGAGGGGATGTTGAGAACGAAGGAGAAAAAAGGAGGAGGAAGAGTAGGAGGTGGAGGAGGAAGAGAAGAAGGAGGAGGAGGAAGAAGAAGAGAAGGAGGACGAAAGGAGGAGAATGATAAGGAAGAGGGTGGAGGAGGGGATGTTGAGAACGAAGGAGGAGAATGAGGGAGAAGAAGGGGAAGAGGGAGGAGGAGGAAGAGAAGGAGGAAGAGAAAGAGGAGGGAGAAGGAAGAGAAGGAGGAAATATAGGAGGAGGAAGGGAAGACGAAGGAGGAGGAGGAAGAAGAGAAGGAGGACGAAAGGAGGAGAATGATAAGGAAGAGGGTGGAGGAGGGGGATGTTGAGAACGAAGGAGGAGAACGAGGGAGAAGAAGGGGAAGAGGGAGGAGGAGGAAGAGAAGGAGGAAGAGAAAGAGGAGGGAGAAAGAAGAGAAGGAGAAAATATAGGACAAGGAAGGGAAGACGAAGGATGAGGAGGAAGGAAAAGGAGGATGGAGAAGAGAGAGGAAGAGAACGAGAAAGGCGGAGGAGAGGAGAGAAAGAGGAGGTGGAGGATGGTCGATGGAAAGGTGAATGAAGAGGTGAAATTGAAGGAAGAAGAAGGAACGGGCGAGGGAAGAGGGAATGGGGCGACGAGAGACATTGGAGTCACAAGATGTCGTCTGCGGACAAATGAGAGACGAACTGCTGCTCTTAGTCTCAGAGGAATAAGACATTGGCCACGTCTAGACGACGACGAGGAAGACACGAGGAGTAAGAGACACAGATAGAGGCAGAGGAGGAGGAGGAGGAGGAAGAGGAGGAGGAGGAAGAAGAAGAAGAGGAGGAAGAAGAGAAGGAGGAAGAAGATGAGGAGGAAGAGGAGGAGGAGGAGGAAGAAGAAGAGGAGGAAGAGGAAGAAGAAGACGAGGAGGAAGAAGACGAGGAGGTGGAAGAGGAGGAGGAAGAGGAGGAAGAAGAGGAGGAGGAAGAGGAGGAAGGGGAGGAGGAGGTAGAAGAGGAGGAGGAAGGGGAAGAGGCAGAGGAGGCGATTGCATAGAGAATGATGCTAGGCTTAGGGGTCTCCTAATAAAAGCTCTCTAAGCCTAAGCAGAATTGGTGAGACGTCTCTATAATTATGGTGACGCCATTAATGAAGGCCTCACTCTTTTCCCATTAGCCAACTCCAGTCCGTTTTAAACGCTGTGGCTCGGCTTCACGTGGGAAGAGCTGCATATGGTTGCGCATGCGAAGACGCATTCCGTTGCAGACTTGGTAAAATATGGTAAAAAATGATTTTAATGATGTAATATCTTGGTTTTGTTCCCCAACGGTGTGTTTAGCCATTTATCAGTTACAGACAAATACTTAAATGTCTTAGTAGTCCTATTGAATTGCTAAATAGATAGTTTGTTTTTAAAAAACACATTTTTATTACAATGTCAGCTTTCGTCCATGTACTGTTACAAATTGCAGAGATTGTTGTAGGTGATTCAGCTCAGATGAAGACTTTCTGATAATTGGTAGGCCTGTATATTAGGCCTCATTCACTTAAAAAACTACAGCCTATCAGTTCTAGTAATTTAGAGAAATAGAAGATAGGTAGGCTCCAGTGTAGCTGTCTATTAGGTCCTACAGTAGTCTAACATTACTTGCCACTTGTTGGGTGATTTCATAGGTGGAGTACACAGCAAAGTGCATACTGCATATCTGTACAACACCAAGCCTAATCAGTTGCTGCAATCTTGTGACATTTCAGCTGACATTGAAAACCTTAAGTGAATATTGTTACTAATAAATATTCATTCTGATATTTAGTGAAAAAAATAAAACTTTAACATTTACCATTTTAATAATTTTTTACCATATTTTACCATTTTTTACCACGGTAAAATATAATGTGGATTTTTTACCGGTAAAAAATCATTTCACATCACTAGTAAATTTATAATCGCTCGTTGTTTAGAGGAAAGCGGCTCTACACAAGTCGAAGATAGAGAGGTCGATGGTAGGCCCTAAACTTTAGGGCCTACCTTCGACCTCTCTATCCTCGACTGGGGCGTATTTAGGGGTTCACGGGTCCACCCCCTCCCCCAATAAAGTGCCGAAAAAATTGTAATGTGCTTTTATATGCGAAGTACAAAAATGTTAACTTTTGCGATCATTTCCAATGGAACCCCTCCCCCCAGAAAGTTTAAACCCTCTCCGAAATGTTTTCCTGGCTACGCCCATGCGCCCTAAAGTATTTCAAACGCTGGTTTCACAAGCTGAGCATCACGATTCTATTCGAGGACTGATCGATTTTCTGCTGCAAGCGCTAAATAATCAGAATTTAACGATTAGTGGGACTTGTTCTTTTGTTCGGTGGATCTCATGGGTTTCCCTCTTTTATTCCAGTTGAAAGATTGACTGGAGCTGTGTGTGTGGAATAGATGCAGAGAAATCAGACACCGATAGTTCTCGTCTAATGCAATTCTGAATTATTCGACTGCTTCGTATGTCGTCGTCAATTCTACGTAACTACTGGACAATCTATTTCTTTTCCTCTTTCCAATCACTCGCTTCTATTCTGCATACTCACAAACACAAACACACAGACACAGACACACACAAACACAGACACACACAAACATACACACACAGACAAACATACACACAAAACACTCACATATACACATAAAAGCACACACACAAGCACACAACCGCACATACAAACAAACACAAACATACACAAACACCCACATACAAATACACAAGCACACACAAACAGACACACACAAACACACACGCAGATACACAAACACATACAAACACACACAAACACACACACACACAAACACACACACATACATATGATTATGCTTCTTGTGTTAGGCTCACGTCACATCATGTGTAAGGGTGTGTGAGTATACTTGTGCATCGCGCATCTATTTTCTCTTGGGTATTTATTCGTCTGTGATTGAATTTCCGTTTCAACGATTCCGATTCGGTTTCTAAATCGTTAAACGAAAAGTAGGCCCCCCTACCAACAGACTTGGAAGTCACGATATAATATTAAGCTAAGAACCAACTGAGTTTAAGTCAATCGAAGAGTAATCCAGGTTAGCCTCAATAGTTAATACATCTCATCTAAAGTTATTTGTAAAGTTTGAGAACGGTTCTATTTAAGAATCCACATGTACATGGTGGAACCACTATTCCAAACAAAACTCCGAAATTCTACCATCACACGCGGATTTAAAACCGACCCCCACAACCTCCACCACTACCACCACCAAAAATTCCACCACGATAACTTCTACCATTATCAAAGGCACCACCATCGCCACCACAACCTCCACCACCACCTCCACAACCGCCTTTCTCAGGAGCTGCGGTTCGAGCTCCTCAGTTTGTCCCTTCCACAGTATCGCATTGACGTGTTCTTTAAAATAAATGTCTTCTGACTGGGTTTGATAATTCTAGGGACTCTTCTCATTTCTTCTCTGATTTCTCCTTTGATTTCTTCTCTCATTTCTTCTCTTAGCCACCTGGCTGCTTGTTTCTCTGATCTGTCTGATTTTGATCTGACATCAGTTTCAATCAACATTGAACTATAGCCAACCACAGTACTTTAACTCAGTCTTTATACCTTGATCTTTCAACTATAAGAAGTCTCTATTATTTGACGGTGATTTCCCTGGTTCAGGTCGGGAGCGCCAATGGTGAGTTTTTTCTTGAAGTGGCGCTCTATAAATGTCAGATTAAATTTACAATTACAACTGTATCCATGCACATGGAGAGACTAGGAGTGAGTGTGGCAGTTCCATCCTATCCCTTCCCTACACCCTGTTCCTTCACACCCAACCAACAGAGTCCTCCACCACGCCACCGGACCACCTGACCGGCAACCATACAACCCTCGCTCTGACCCCCAGGGCGAAAAAGCGCATGGAGTGGCACTCTGTCTGGGGCTGCTGGGTAATGACGATTTTAAGATGCAATGAAATTACGAATGGTTCATGCTCCGGATCCCAAATCGACCCCCGCGGCATCAACGAAGAAGACGACGATGTCTGCTGCAGTCGCTGGATGCGGCGTCTACTGCGGCGAAGGCGAAGGCGGTGAGGCATCACAAGGAGGCGTTCAAGAACAGGCATTAACGAAAAACAACATGACGCCGCCAATATTATGCATGCATCAACACATGCTTACATACACACATATAAATGCATACATATATATATATATATATACACATACTGTATATACACAATTACACATAGAAACACACACACAAACATGCATGCACATAAATACATACATGCACACACTCATACATACACATTCACACGCATACACTCATACATGCACACACGCATGCACACTAACATACATAGGCCTACATACATACACATGCATGCATACAGACACACATATATACATGCATAATTACGTACATATATACATACGCATATGCATACATACATGCACGCATATGTACGTATGTGCATACATGCATACATGTGCATGCATGCATATGTACGTACTGATATGTACATATAGACCTATATAATAGCCTATTTGCACACACCGCGTTGTATGCATAATTTACTTGTTTATGTAATATAAATTTATATACATAATGGGCATGTATCGTTGCCGACTGTCTGTGTCGTTATTGTCTATGATACAGTCTACATGCATAAACTATGTCGATATGTATACTTGCATATGGAGTATGCATATGCTGTGGGTATGTTTCTTCATAGAGTAGGAATAGAGAGTGAAATAAGAGCGAAGGAAGAGAGTGAGAATGGAGGAGAGAGAGACAGACAGACACATAGAGACACAGTGATACACAGAGAGACAGGAAGAGACAGACAG
>JACEVL010001040.1:37500-70000 GCA_020284085.1 Aporrectodea caliginosa
TCATCTTTCTTCTTTATCGTCATCGTTACCATATTCTTCTTCGTCTTCTTCTTCTTCATCGTCATCATCCTCTTCATTTTCTTTTTCATTTTCTTCTTCATCGTTATCGTCATTATCCTCTTCTTCGTCATCTTCTTCGTCATCTTGATTGTCGTCATCATCGCCTTCTTCTTCTCTTCTTTGAACGTATAATAAAAGCATAGGCGTATAATATCCTCATATAATAAATTGAGCGCCTCTGATTGGTGTTCACTGTGAGAGGCGCTTTATAAATTTATAAATACAATACAATACAATAATAAAAATCTTCTCAGTCCGCGTAGTCTTCTTCTAATTGTCCTCTTCCTTTCCCTTTCCAATTTCCACCTCCTTTCCTCCAACTGTTTTTTTATTCTGTTGACTATGTGTCTGCTCTCCTTCACGTCCGACCTTCCTATTGCCCTCTCCATGCCGTTCTTCTTTTTCTTTTTCTCATTCAACCAAACGTTCTTCTCCCTGCTGATTATCTTTACCATTTTCTGTCCTTGGTCTTCTCTGCGTCTTTCCTCTATAGCTCCTTTATCCTCATTTTGCAAGTAATTCCCTTTTCTTGTCCTCCTAGAATCCCTATATTCTCATGTCATTGGTCCTGCTCTCCCTATCAGATTCTGTCCTCATCTGTCATTTGTCCTTTTTCCTTTGATCCTCTCTTTGTCCTCATCTGTCATTTGTCCTTTTTCCTTTGATCCTCTCTCTGTCCTCATTTGTCATTTGTCCTCTTTCCTTTGATCCTCTCTCTGTCCTCATCTGTCATTTGTCCTTTTTTCCTTTGATCCTCTCTCTGTCCTCATCTGGCATTCGTCCTCTTTCCTTTGGCCTTCTCTCGCTTGTCCTCATCCTCTCCGTCCTCATCTTCCTCCGTGGTAATCAACCCTCATCTTCCTCTGTCTCGCTTCCTTTAACCGTCCTCATCCTTCTTTGTCCTTCGTCCTCCTCTGTCCTTCGTTGTCCTCCTCCTTCTCCTCCTCCTCCCAGCTGTTGTCGTCGTCATTCTGTACTGGCTTCCATGTCGTGTTTGATGCCTGCTTATAAGACAATATATATTCAATCAATACTGTGATGTGACACCGATTTTACACACACATAGGCACAATGCACAACCACACATATCGACAGAGGTACGAAGACACAAACAAAGATACGGTCAGACAGAAATAGACGGAAAGCCACACAAGAGTAAACACGAACATACGATTGGGCACACCAGTCAAACAAATCAGAATAGGAAAAACAAGGGGGAGAATATTTCAATGCTCAAAAAAGCAAACTGAAAGAGACAGAAAGAAGCATAAATGATAGTATTATGGTTACTAATAAGGCAAAATAGAACCGACGGAGACCTTATGAAGAAATATTATTACAATAAAAATATAAAACATCGAAATAGAATAATGCTGTGGACAGTGTTGTACAGTAACGAAGTAAAAGTAACGCGTTACTGTACTTAAGTAAAAGTTTCAGTACTTTTTCTTGTAACGAAGTATCACAAAACTGAAATACTTTTACTTTTAACGAAGTAAAATTTAACCCACTATTCAGTACTTTTACTTCGTTACAATTCGCGTAATATTCGTTACAATGTTCGTTACTAAAAATTGCGAGAATGCATATTTTAGCAGGTGAGCCTGGTCTGATTTGAAGGAGCTATTTTATATTAGTCCCAGATTGAACATTCCACTTCCTGCAGTCGAACGCCTTTTTATCCTTTCCGGTATATGACAATGAACCATAAACAACCTCGGTTGAATGACAAGCATTTTCAGAATTTAGTCATCTTGAAAGTAAATAAGTGGATCGAATTATAGACACAACTTACAAGACTCAGTACTTTTACTTTTTACTTTAAAAGTATTATTTCGAAGAATACTTTTTACTTTAACAAAAGTATTGTTTGCGATGAGTACTTTTACTTTTACTTAAGTAAGAAACATCCTATTTACTTTTACTTTTACTTAAGTACATTTCCCCGATACTTTTAACAACACTGGCTGTGGAGCGAATATTTAAAACAGTAAACTAGCAATGCGTAATGTCACGATAAGTAGTAGTAGTAGTAGTAGTAGTAGTAGTAGTAGTAGTAGTAGTAGTAGTAGTAGTAGTAGTAGTAGTAGTAGTAATAGTAGTAGTAGTAGTAGTAGTAGTTGTAGTAGCAGCAGCAGCAGCAGCAGCAGCAGCAGCAGAACAGCAGCAGCAGCAGCAGTTTGAGTTTAACGACACTGTGTGGTAACAAAGATTATTAGCATCGCCCTCCTCCTTCATCCAGGCTTGGGACTGGCACTGTCATGGTAAGTAATATCCCGTCGTCTATATATAAGACAGTATTCAGAAACGTTGCTCAATTGCTGCGGCATCTTTCGTCTGAAGAATATACAGCATATATGCAGCTCGTGAATAAGCTGGTGCCCTGCGCTTGGCTTTCGAGTGGCGCTTTAGAAGTTTGAAGATTACGATTACGACGATATAAGAGAAGCAACACAGCCCGCAAACAATCAGAAGACCTGATAAGGATGTTCTCAATCTTACGTGACTTCAAGTGTGGTGCTAAACGTATTTCCCTCGGGAATGCATGTGCCAGGTTGCGGTTTGTCAACCTGAGTGAGTTTAATAAACAAATATATATAGAGAGATATACTGTATATATATATATATATATATATATATATATATATATATATATATATATAATAGTTTAGAACGTTTCTTAAAATGAGACAGAATCGGTCAAGTGAATTGACAGAACCAAGATTTGCAGCAAGCCCTGATAAAAAAGACCTCATGGCTTGACTGTCCTCATTTATTTTCTGTTTAATCTAGTAGAGAATGATCCGTAACATTCATTCAGTCTTTAAGTTTCTTGCTGACGAACTCGAAACGAGTAGGATTCGAATTAAATTGATAAATCGTTGCGGAGGCAAGCAACCTGCAAGACTTCATAGACCAGGTTATCCCGCTTGATGCATGGGTTGTTGCCGTCTTTCAATCGCTCTATGAGTCTATGTGAAACATAAAATTTATAGAGCGACCTTCAGAAACTCCGCAAACGCTGCTTACATGTCCATCTAACAGATTGAAACAAGTGCAACATAAGACAAACACCAATCTGCTGAGATGAATCAATTATGTAAGGAAAGATTGTTTCAAGAGTTTAGGGTTTCCAAGTCCGATGCACGTGGAAAGCCTGAAAAGCTGTAAATCTGCCAGGGTCGCAGAGCGTAGTGATCTGTGCCGCATTGCTGCAACACAAAGCTCTTTGGTGTATACCGGTATCACGAAATAGAGTATCCGTCCTAAGACTATCCGGGGGATGTATGAATCTATCCCCCCGGATGGAATAAAGCGGTTTAGAGTATCCGGGGGAGATAAACCATTCTATCCCCCTTCGTCATACGCATCACGATAGCCAAGACGAAAATCCAGTCAAAATCACCAAAAACGAAGTAAATTGATTTCAGGTCGACTTACAAACTAAAGATACGCAATTTAAAAATGTTATGTGTACAATAAATCCAAACAGTACGACTGAATACACTTAGAACCCGCCAAAAATGCTAACTAAACCGAATACTCCATTTCGCTAAGGGGATACTCATGTATGGGGGATACTCTATTTCGTGATTGTGACACCGGTGCAGTGCCAACCATCTTGGATCATCCAAATTGGATGATTTTTAATCGAATATTTTTAATCCTTCACAGAAATCCAGTGCATTGTCTATATCACGATATTAAGTATATTTGTAATTTGTAATTCAATTACATTTTCCCATGTATTTTGTAATTTGAAATTATATTTCATGTCCCAAAGTAATTTGTAATTCAATTACATTTTTCCGAGTGATTTGCCCATCCCTAAATAAGCAAACGCCTCTCGACCTTTCACCTTTCACCTTTCCGCGGAAGTTTAATCCATGCTTTCAGTTAAAATTTCGGGTGATATCGAGGCAATGTAGGCCAAAGCATAGCGAAATGCTGTCACGTTGTTGTCTTGGATTGCTATTTGCCAATGATGAATGTAGGTACGTTCAATTATGTATGTTTCTATCAGGACATTTAATATAGCGCATTTTTAGTACCTCACAAAAGAGCTGTACAAGTGTACATTATACGACTATATAACAGACCTAAACAAGACAGATGATAGCAGATGTAAGCTGCACAAAGTCAAGGGCAACAGTACGTAAGTGTAGTGGCAGACTGTTCCAGAAGGACGGTCCAACAGAAGAGAAGGCATGATGGGCTCGAGTTGAAATGCGACAGCGTGGCACTTGCATATCTCCATGGGCCGCAAAGCGCACGGATCGTCCGCCCAGCTGACTGGAGACTGCAGCAATAGGAGACCCGGTTTCTCTGATGCATTCTGAATCATGCTTCAATTGGTCCCTCTCCTTGGAATGCTCTTTCTCGCACTACAATTCTTTCTGCCATGGCAGCCTCTCTGCCTCTTTCTCTTTTCTCAAAACCTGCTTCTTCTCTCGGGGTCTTCACACAGCAGGGAGCGCTTCTGAAGGATTCATCCTACAAAGGGCGCTTTATAAATGCTTAGATAAAATACAATACAATACAATACTGTCATACTTCAATTGGTCCCTCTCTCTGGAATGCACTTTCTCCTTCTGTTCGCACTACAATTATTCTTTCTGGCAGTCTCTTCGCCTCTTTCATTTTTCTCAAGACCTGCTTCCTCTCTCGGGGTCTTGCGCACTGAATGGTTCATCCTACAATGGCGCTTTATAAATGCCTCGATATTATACAATACAATGCAATACTGTCATAGCAAAATATTGTAGAAACCACAGGAATACTTATGGGTGAACTATATACGGCTGGCCAGCTGTTGACTGTGAGGCGCGACCTGCAATTCGTTCCTTTTAGGGTAAATTTCCTTCGGTCGACGCGTATTCCATCTCTATAGCGAACTGATATTGATTCATCCTAGTTTCACCAGAACTGAGTGTTACAGAGATAGATTTTGGCAGATATATTTAGAAATATTAGGATAGACTGCTGGATGCCATCAGCAAGATATATATGTATACAGTACATAGATCTACAATATGTATGCATAAATATATACGGACCGTTTTCAGTTTTATATTCGTATATAATAGGGACTGTGTGTATATATATATATATATATATGTATATATATATATATATATATATAATAGGAACTGTGCAGATATGCATGTATATATAATAGGGACTGTGTATTAATGTATGTATTTGTGGAGCGTCGGATACATTCTGAGCTTGAACAGAACTGGCGGTGTCATCTTCTCCTTATAAGACATGTCAACTGAATTCGGGCGATGCTCTCTCTCTCATGTGGAGTCACATTGTGGACGATGCATCGAAAAAGAGATTATAAAACGCAGTTTCGACTTCATGGCGGAGATATTATCTTTCCAAACAAACCGTCCATGTTGATCATATCCTTTTCTGCGTGGAGTTTAATAAATAAATAAATATATTTAAGCATCTGTGATGCATGCATATACTTGCAGTGGTTAAAGTGGTTTGGGTGAGCAGTGGGAACGCCGAAGAAGAGTTTTATTGGAGAGCATGACATTGTGTTATCAGGGTTCCATTGCATGGTGAGCACACTGAGCAGTGGGAACGCAAGCAAAGAATTTCGAGAGCAGCGGGAACGCCGTTCCCACGGTTCCCACATCACTTTAAACACTGTATATGTGTATATATACAGTGTATGTAAGTATGTGTGCATGCATGCATGTGTGATATATGTATTATCTATGTATGTATGTATACATGTATGTATGCATGTATGTGTGCAGGTGTGTGTGCGTATGTATGCGTGTGTGCATGTGTGTATGTGTGTGTATGTATTGTATGTATGTATGTATGTATGTATGTATGTATGTATGTATTTATGTACGTATGTACGTACGTATGTATGTGTCGCGGTCGAGCCTCTCGAACACGACGACGAACAAACGAAGGAAACTTAAAAGATCTTTATTAACAGAAAGAATCAAATAAGTTAAATTTAAGTCAGCCCGTCAAATATCACAATCGCAGACAGCACACAGGTTGGCTGGTCTCGATTGAACTTCAATCAAATATCGTTACAAGAGCACTTTATCAACGTGCATAAATCTTCGTCAACTGGCTTCTTTGTACAGACGCTGCACCTTATATATAGGGTTCTGATGGATTCTAGAAAGTTCTATGACGTCATCGTACTTTTCCCTGGAAAGTCCTGTAGAACGCGTAGATTATTGATACATGCATTGGTCCGCTATTGACAGTCCGTGGCAGAATTTTCCCTTAGCTGTAAACAATGTTGTTGACGCACAGCGGGTATTTTCCATAGCTGCACGTATCAGCGTAGACCACGACATTCCCTCCGCCCTCAGATGATGACACGTCTTCAGCACCATCTCGAACGGGTCATCACAATCAAGCTGAGTCGTCGGATCCCATCTCGTCATAACATGTACAAACAAAACAAAACACATCATTAAATCAACTTATCTACACAGTTTTCGGGCTCGATCCTCGGGTGTCGGGCTATTCCCCTTTCCCTCATGTCCCGAGTCACAACCGAGAAAGGAAATCAGCTACCGTGTTCTGACGCCCAGGACGATAACGGAAGTCTACGTTAAATTCCTGTAATGCTAATGCCCAACGAGTCAGTTTCGCGCTCTTGGGGCTTGCATCCGTGAGATAAGACAAAGGATTATGATCCGAATAAATGATTATCCTTGATAAGAATATCCACGACCGGAATCGTTTAAGTGCCCAAATTACTGCAAAAGCTTCTCTCTCAATTGTAGACCAATGCATCTGTGTGTCCGTGAGTTTAAGACTAGCAAAAGCAATTGGTTTCTCGTGACCTTCTTCGGTCCACTGAAACAAGCAACACCCGACCGCGGTGGCACTTGCATCTACACTTAAACCAAATTCCTTAGTGAAATCAATGGTATGTAATTGTGTAGCTTTACTGAGATCATCCTTTAACTTATCTAGTGCCTCTTGATGCTTTTGCTCCCAAGGCACTTTCGTAGGCACGTTATCTCGTGTCAAGTCAGTTATTACTCGTGCTTTCTCAGCGAGAGCAGGTATAAAATTTCTAAAGTAACTGAAAAAACCCATAATCCTTCTAACGTCCTTTTTTGTCGTCGGAGGTTGGATATCATTGATCGTAGCGATCTTGCCTGGATCAGGTTCGATACAACCTGACCCTACTATATGGCCAACAAACTTTATTTTGTTCTGTGCAAAATTACATTTCCTTAAATTCAAAGTAAGTCCTGTCTCCTCAACAGTTTGCAAGAATTTCTCTAGATGTTCCAAATGGTCATTCCAATTCATTGAAACCACTGCCATGTCATCAACGAATGGTTCGGTAAAACTTCGGACTGGATGTAAAACTTGGGTCATAGCACGAATAAAAGTATTGCTAGCGGATTTGAGTCCAAACGGCATTCTTGTGAACTCAAAAAGTCCTGCATCACATACGAATGCTGTAAGCCATTGATGTTCCTTCCGAACCGGGATTTGCCAATATCCTGATTTTGCATCGAAAACACTAATGAACTTTGCCCGTCCCACCTTCTGTAAGACGTCAGCAATGTCTGGGGTCGGATAACAATCACCTAGAGAATACTTGTTAACATGGCGATAATCGATTGCTAAACGAACGCCATTTTGACCCTTGGGTCCCTTTAAAACACAAACTACCGGACTGGCCATTTCACTTTTCGATGGTCGAATTATGCCTAAGGACAACATTTCTTCTATCTGGCGTTGCACTTCAGGTTTAAGTAGCTCCGGGACCTTATATGCCTTTAAACGCTTAGGAGTGAAATCAGGAGTTATTTTGATTTCATGTTCTAATACTGGACAGTACCCAGGTTTATCCACGAATACTGCCGAATGTCGATCCAAAACCTCAAAGAGTTGCTTTTGTTCCTCTTCTGACAGATGCGCCATGATCAAAGGATCAATACGCTTACTCGGGCTCACTTGTTCACGTTCTTCCTGATCTACAACCTCTACTACACCAAATTCCTCATCTTGATCAACAATTATTGAACAGCTATTAATCATTGCTTGTTCGAGTCGTTCATGGTACCGCTTGATCTTATTAGCGTGTAAATGTCTTTGTTTTCCCTCTATTTCTACTATATAGGAATACGGGGATTTAACTCTGACCACGGTTGCAGGTCCTTGCCATCGACTATAAAATTTAGAACTACCAAAATCTGGTGCTAATACTGCTACTTTATCTCCAACTTCGTATTTTCTGTCAGTACTGCGCAAGTTATAATAATCTGCATACCGTTTCAATTCTATATCACTATAGTAATCCGCATAAGCTTTCGCAAATTCGAGGTTTTCTTTCAGTGATTGGAGGTACTCTTCAGGTGATTTACCTAAGTTAAGAGGTAATTTCCGTTCGCCCGCCCATGATTCCTTCAACACACTAAGTGGACCACGAGGAAGAGTTCCATAAACCATAGTGAAAGGCGAGATATGAGTCGTGCCTGAGGGTTTTTCTCTAAGGCTCCAGAGAACGAAGGGTAGCAATTGGTGCCATCCACGAGGATCAGATTGAGCGAGTTTAAAGATCATGGTTTTCAAGCTCTGGTTGCATCTTTCAACCAATCCGGCTGCCTCGGGATGTCCAGGGGTATTGAATCTGGGACTACAACCCATTCGCTGCAGGAATTCCTTCGTCAAACGGCTAGTAAAGTTGGTGCCACAATCCGAACTAATGATTCTCGGAATAGAAAAAGTTGTGAAAACTTGCAACAGAGCTTCACAGACTCCCTTTGCGTTCAACGATCTAAGGGGATAGGCCATCGGCCAACGAGAAAATTTGTCCACCAGAACTAAAGCATAATTGTACTTAGGTTTCGATTTATTAGATTCTCCAGTCACTACCATAGGGCCAATACAATCCATATTTAGATGGTTAAAACAGAGTTCATCCGCCCTCGGAATAGGAGTAATCGGGACTCGATCTGCAACTTTAACTGGAGTTCTAAGTTGACAAATTTGACAAGATGCACAATACTCGCGAATTCTCTCATCCATTCTCGGAAACCAAAAGTTTAATTTGATCCGGGCTCTCGTTGCCTTAAAAGCCATATGCCCAGCACATGGGGCATCGTGTGCTACTCGCAAGACAACCCCAATTCTATCTTCCGGTAGACACAATTGATTTACCTTATGTCCCATAATCTCCCCTTTATGGTACAAGAGATTATTGTCTGTAAAGAAATTATTTTTATTCTGATTCGCTTGTTGCCAGCAAGGTTTAAGATTGTGACAATTTTGTTGCTCTCGCAACAAAGTATCATTATCCGCTTTTTCCTCACCAGATTTAAACTCTGTCGACTCAACATCAAGGAAATTATCTGAATCATCAACTGGTTGCTCCTGGGAGGATTCATTCACTTCCTCATCCTTAACGTCTGACTGCAGGGATTCGTTGTTGTTATCCTTCTCAATATCATCTTCCTTTACCTCTTCATTTACCTGTGCTGATCGATCTACACCAGCCGCCATCACTACATATTCCGAACTCTCCATTAATAGGTCTACAATATGGGGTGTTAGAATAACCCGTTCATTTAGTTCAGGGACTACAGCAAACATGACGCACAAAGATGGCGCAATATTCGTCGTTCCTTCCGATGGATTAGCTAATTTCAATTGTAGGTATACTACATCTGCCTTACATCCTTCTCCCTGAAAACCGATTATGTTAATCCGTTTAATCACAGGCAAGTTTAGTGACTCAATTAACTTCTTATCAATACAACAAATTTCTGCTCCTGAATCAGATAACGCTGGTTGAGAAGGGAGATCTTCAATCTGTACATGGATATACGACCTCTCGTGTAGTCCATCAATACTATTATCGTATACTCTTACAGCAATTTCCGATTTTACTGGTTCGAGGTTGTCCAATAAATTCCCTTGCCTTACCTGTTCAGATACCTCATGTGCCACGTTGACCTTCTCCACCAATGAGTCGATCACCTCCTTAGTTGGGTTCCCAACCATACAAGTACCCACCTTTTTATAACTTCGATTGGTCGGGCACTCCTTTGCCCTATGACCCTTCTGATGACACAAGAAACAGAGACCCTTCACCTTGGCCTCCTCCTGAGACATCTTCACACCTATCTTGGCTTCACCCCTTACTTCCGGTCTGAAAGACTTAGGTTGAGCTGTCTGGTTATTGACTTGGACTTGTGGTTGACTTCTCGTCCAATTGTTATACTTCGGTGTCGGATGACTACGGTACACCAAGTCACTCCCACCATCATGCGACGCTACATAAATGTCAGCTGCATTAGCTATATCTTCACAGTTCAACCACTCCTCTTTTTCTTGGGCCAAGATATAATCCAAGCAAGCCTTCGACAAGGACTCCTTGAGCCGATCCGCCACCAGTAAACTTACAAGTTTATCAAACTCGTCAGTTATCCTTCTGCTTTTCAGATAATACATAAGAGCAACACGCAATTTAGATGAATAGATCGTAAAAGATTCGTCCGATGCTTTATGCATCGTCCAAAATCGGGCTCTAAGGGTTGAAGGGCTTATCTTAAATTCCCTTAGCAAAAACTCCTTCAAGAATTTGTAATCATTGAGCTGTTCCTTAGTTAGGCGCATAGTTAATGCCTTAGCTCTTTCACTCAAATTAGCCAACAATAATTTTGCTCTAACATCTTCATCCACCTCATACACATTAAACAAACCATCCAAGTGATCAAAGAAACCTGGAATTTCTATAGGGTCGGAGGGGAATTTCCAAAGAACATTCTTAAGTGCATCACTATAACGCTTAGTGCGGCTTGCTAAAGAATTTCTAATAGTTTGTTCTTCCATCTTTTCCTTCTTCTCCCTTTCTTCCTTCTCTTTCCGTTCCTTCTTTTCTCTTTCATCCTTCTCCTTCTGTTCCTTCCTGTCTCTTTCTTCCTTCTCCTTCTGTTCCTTCCTTTCTTCCTCTCTCCTCCTTTCCTCCCTTTCTTCCTTCTCCTTCTGTTCCTTCCTTTCTCTTTCTTCCTTCTCCTTCTGTTCCTTCCTTTCTCTTTCTTCCTTCTCCTTCTGTTCTTTCTTTTCTTCCTCTCTCCTCCTTTCCTCCCTTTCTTCCTTCTCCTTCTGTTCCTTCCTTTCTTCCTCTCTCCTCCTTTCCTCCCTTTCTTCCTTCTCCTTCTGTTCCTTCCTTTCTCTTTCTTCCTTCTCCTTCTGTTCCTTCCTTTCTCTTTCTTCCTTCTCCTTCTGTTCCTCATATTTACGGATTTCGAACTCCAGACGGCGCTTCTGCAGTTCGTAAGCGGTCTCTTCTGGAGATGCTGGACTAGCCTTGAATTCTTCTTCCTTCTTTCCTATCTCCAAGGCCCATTCTTCCATCAATGTATTCCTATCCCAAGTCATAACCTCATCTTCGTCCCTTCCTGCCTTTATAAGATATATCCTAAGGCGCTCAGACGACCTTTTATGAATGTTCGCCTGCATCTCTGCTGTCAACGCTTCCATTTTTACAAACAGTCAATCAACAGTAGACAACCAGGAAACAGACACCACGCAGGAGACACGCCACACAAAAGGAAAATTCCACACAAAACAAAGTGTGACTACGCAGTAATTCCACACCACGCTAACTACGCAGTAGCCAAAGAAGTGCACTCGCCAAGTATGCAAAAGCTACACAAGCTCGCGCAAGCCTGGCCTCGATCCTTACGATGGATCAAACTACAAAGAAACAATCAGCAGAAAATAGGAAAGAAAGACAATAGCCGCCCCAAACTCGGCTGCAACTCCACTTTCTTCTCTCCTTCCCAGCCCGACAACACCCAGGATCTTACCCGTATGTTGACTGCTGTCTTCTGCCGTCTCAGCCGAACGACGCGCTTCGTCCGTCAGCTGTCGTCTGCCGATCACCCGTCCTTCACGGTAGAAAGGCGTCTCGATCCGTTCACTGTCTGAACAGACCGTCTCTCGATCCGCCCGTTGCCTGAGCAGACCGTCTCTTCGGGTTGACTCCTTCCTCCTCCGGTTCGCTTCTTCTTCTTCACCGGATCCAACACCGATGATCCCACTTCTGACACCAGAAATGTCGCGGTCGAGCCTCTCGAACACGACGACGAACAAACGAAGGAAACTTAAAAGATCTTTATTAACAGAAAGAATCAAATAAGTTAAATTTAAGTCAGCCCGTCAAATATCACAATCGCAGACAGCACACAGGTTGGCTGGTCTCGATTGAACTTCAATCAAATATCGTTACAAGAGCACTTTATCAACGTGCATAAATCTTCGTCAACTGGCTTCTTTGTACAGACGCTGCACCTTATATATAGGGTTCTGATGGATTCTAGAAAGTTCTATGACGTCATCGTACTTTTCCCTGGAAAGTCCTGTAGAACGCGTAGATTATTGATACATGCATTGGTCCGCTATTGACAGTCCGTGGCAGAATTTTCCCTTAGCTGTAAACAATGTTGTTGACGCACAGCGGGTATTTTCCATAGCTGCACGTATCAGCGTAGACCACGACAGTATGTATGTATATATGTATGTATGTATGTATGTATGCTTGAATCCTTCCCTAACGATACACAGAAAGATATGCCAACAGTCAGGCACTCAGAGGAGAGAGCATGAGCTACACAAACAGACAGTCTGCATAGCAAACGAGCAGAAAGACGTCCAGCAGACAGAGACAGAGACAGACACACATACATAGAGAACGACAGTGAGAACAAGTATATTCACCGCGTTATCAAAATGTGTTTGAAGCAAACGATTATTTATGGAAAGTACGGCTCACATTAATAATGTAATAAAGGATTCATCATTATCTATATGTTCAAAACATCTACACTCAATATATATATATATATATATATATTATATATATATATATTTACTTTTTCCGTCGCATTGTATCGTTCTGAATGAATTGTCACAAAAATTGTCGACTAAAGTTGCATATATATACTAACGTTGGATTGTCATACATACATACATATACATACATACATACATACATACATACATACATACATACATACATACATACATACATACATACATACATACATACATACATACATACATACATACATACATACATACATACATACATACATATATGCATGCATACACACATCATGTATATGATCTGGATAGGAGTAATCGGGATAGGATTTCTGAGGGAGCAATGTTTTCAGTATTATGTTAACGACCTGTGGAGAGATAGCAAGAGGTGAGGTTTTCGTGAGTTCGTAGGATAGATATTTGTCGTAATTTTGGCGTGTATTCCAGAGAGGCGGAACAGCTTTGGTCAAGGAACGATTTGTAAATGTTAGTGATGAGGTAAGGAAAGAACGAAGAGGAGCGGGTTGAGCGAAATGGTTGGATTGTGAATAACTGAATAAGATAGGAGACAGACAGACAGTGTTATTTATATTAACTGTAACTGTAACTGATATAGCAGAATAACTGAAAATTTTTTGTCAGTTACTGAAATAATACTGATAGGACGGCTGGAGGATTGAAGTGTGTTGTAGGAAAGTAATGACTGTGTGTTCGTGAACAGGCTGGTCTCTGCGCTTGGCTTTCGAGTGGCGCTTTAGAAGTTTGGAGCTTACGATTACGATTAGGCCTATTCTGTTCGTTCAGGTATTTTAGGCAAGCGGAGTGATTTGAAGACAGGAGTGATGAGGTTGTGATTTGGTCCCGCGTTGATGAGCAAATGAGTTCATGAGTTGAACTGGTCAGAATTGCTGAAAGGAAAGGTATGGAAGAGGCCAGAAGGGGCATCACATTTTTCTACAGACTTTACATGAGACAGTGTCAAGTTAACATGCCATAGTAACAAGACTCTAACCAATGTTGCATGGTTAGTATCTATGACTAATTAGTAACAGGAAGTTACAGGATTCCAACCAGCATCACACGGTTAGGATCCATGATATGGTAAACGGATTCTAACCAGCATCGCGTGGCTAGAATTTCGAAATTCAGCGCATTATGTGGTAATTTTCAGATGAATTCTCTGATTCGGTTATTTTTTTATAATGGTCGATTTTCATAAGCCAAGTCATTTCCTTTTCATATTTCCATTTTCTTGTATTAGCGACATTTACTGCTGCTACTCCCACTTTCCTCGAAGAAGTACTCTAGTACCATGCACTCATTTCCACTTCTGTTTGTGTCACGCGTGTGCGTGGCGCTAAATCCAAGGAGGCGTTAGATCGATGCAGTGGCTTTTATCATCAGTCTTTCCTCGCAAAATTGCCTTGAATCTGAATTTTAAGACGCACCTAGGAGGACACAGAGCAGCAGAAGCAGACGAAGAGAGGAAGAGAAGCAGACACTGCCCATAGAATTCGTGCCCATAGACGCAACACCGCTAATGACCACCAGACAATGGAGACAGACGAATAGGGAAGCGGACGAAGACGCATACGGAGGGACGGACAGGGAGAGGGACATACTTAGAAACAAACTGACGCTGTGTCTTTTCAGCACTGGCGGAGATTTATCTGGATTTGCGGATACATGGAAACGCCATTCTGCGTTTGCAAGACACACACGCAAGACATTCAGGCTCCGACAACCGCAACGTAACCTCGAATCGGAGAGCACATATTACACGAGGAGCATCTCCTCGATCACCCGAAGACCTCCTCCTTCTCCTCCTTCCTCTGCCTCTGCAGCAACCCATCCTCATCTTTGTGCTACTCAATCACCGGCCTTGGATTACGGCTGGTCGAGGTCTCTACGTTTTTCCATCCTCTTCCGTCCATCCTTCCTTCCTTCCTTCCTTATCCATCATGTCACCTTCATCGCTCGGTGCGTGATGAAATCTATCGACCGTCAACATCTACTACTCATCTTTCTTCCTCATTTCCTCCTCCTCCTCCTCTTCTTCTTCCTCCTCCTTTTGCTCCCTATCCTTCTCCTCCTTCTGTCAGTTTCTTCCTCCTATCTCCCTCTTCTTCTCTATACGCCTTCTCCTCCTCCATCACATCTACGTCTTCTGCTTCCATCTTCATCCTCCTCTCCCTGCTCCTACTTTACCTTCTGCTTCCATCCTCATCTTCTTCCTCCTCCTCTTCTTCCTCCTTTTGCTCCCTATCCTTCGCTTCCTTCTCATCATGTTCTTCCTCCTAGCTCCGTCTTCTTCTCTGTACACCTTCTCCTCCTCTGTAGCATCTACTTCTCCTGCTTCCATCCTCCTCCTCCTCCTCCTCCTTCTCCTTCCTCCTCTTCTCACTCTCCTTCACGTCGTCGTTCTCTTCCTCGTCATTCCATTAATCCTCCTCCTCTTCCTTTGCCTCTACCCACCTGCTTCTCTTCCCGTCTTCCACCTCCTCTTCCTCCACTTCCTCCTCCTCCTCCTCGTCCTCCTCCTCCTCGTCCTCCTCCTCCTCCTTGGGTTCCACTCAGTTCTAGTGCTCAGGTAGACCAACGACATCGGTCTCTCCTAATTCGACTTATATTCCGGCTTTCATATTTCACAAAACACGCACACTGAAGCACGCACTCACTCGCTCGCTCACACACTCAAGCACGCCATCATACTCGTAAAGAAACTATGGCCAGAAGCCGGGAGCGCCAGTCTGCATTGTGTTATCCAGTAGCAGACAAATCACAGTCACCGTGGGAAGCTGTAGAGACATTGGTAGCTGTAAGACTGACTGCAGACGAAGGCAATGGTGCTTTTAATTGCAACCTATCTCCTCCACTCGCCAACAATCACAAAACTCTAGATTCACTCAACAAAGTACAGCGCTAGACTGTCACTTAATAGAAGATTCTCCTCAAGTCAACAGTCATTAAATCGCCATAACTGTTCATTCTTCAGTTTTGTAGTTTGCGCTGGTTTGTCTTTTTTTATTCTAATTTATCTTTGAGATTCATTGTCTGTTTTATGCGCAATAGTGGACTACTAAGCGACATATAAGTTTAAAGATAATGGTGATGATGATGCTGATGATGATGATGATGATGCTGATGATGATGATGATGATGATGATGATGATGATGATGATGATGATGATGATGATGATGATGATGATGATGATGATGATGATGATGATGATGATGATGATGATGATGATGATGATGATGATGATGATGATGATGATGATGATGATGATGATGATGATGATGATGATGATGATGATGATGATGATGATGATGATGATGCTGCTGGTGGTGGTGGTGGTGGTGGTGGTGGTGGTGACGACGACGACGACGACGACGACGATGAATGTGATGATCATTATGATGATAATTATTACTATTATTGATTACTATTATTATTATTATCGTCATCATTATTTTATTTTGCAGCTAATTTTCAAATCCTGAATAAGAATAAATCAGAGCGAGCAATCGTCGATGCCATTTCTTCGTTTCCGGCGGATGGAGGCGGTGTCACTCCACATTCCACAACACCTCAAAGACTTCGTCCGAAGTCGATTTTTATCTCATCCGCCACCTCACTTATATATATATATTATATATATACCTATACATATATACAAATGCATATATTATATATATAATATATATATACACATATACAAATGCATATATATAATATATATATATACACAAATAAGTAAGTAAGTAAGTAATGCATATATATATAATATATATACAAATGCATATATATGTAATATATATACATATATACAAAAGCATATATATATAATATATATATACATATATACAAATGCATATAATATATATAATATATATATACATATATACAAATGCATATATATAGTCAGTCTGATAATGGAAGGGAGTCTACTGGTCGACGTTAACGATATTATATGCGTGGCTAATCGGATGTCTTCGTAGAAAAGCTGGAGGAAGGTCATTTGAGGTGGGATACACGTTGCGACGCATATAGCAGCTAATGCTCGACCGCCTCTGGCCAGGCTATGTCTGCCCTGCTAACCCGATATCAATTTAGGTTAGCGTACCAGGAGGAGCTGAAGCATTTGTTAATTCTACACGTCAATGAGCCACCTATAGATGCTTCTTCGCTGGCACTTTCTGCCTTCTTGACATCTGGTGCGAGCACATGCGAACCCCAAATTCATGATGTCCCTAGAATCAGCTGTTGCCTTAAAAGAGCTAGTGAATACTGCGCTGGATGCATGGGTAATCCTCTAAGGTATAATTATACTATAGTACCAGCAAGAGGATATTAGCACCAGAAAGATAGATGCTTCATTATTATGTCGATTATTAGTGCTCTGTAGAGCATAAAACAGACAAAGACCTAGATTTAAACAATGAATTTTAAAGATAAATTAGAATAAAAAGAAACCAGCGCAAATTGCAAAACTGAAGGGATGAAAAGTTTTGTAGTTTCACGACTGTTGAGTTGAAGAGAATGCCTTCTATAAAAGGAGAGTCTAGAGTTGTACGTTGAGTGAATCTAGAGTTCTGTATATATGTTAAGTATATATATATATATATATATATATATATATATATATAATATATATATATATGTGCGTGTGCGTGTGCGCGTGCGCGTGCGCGTGCGCGTGCGCGTGCGCGTGCGCGTGCGCGTGCGCGTGCGCGTGCGCGTGCGCGTGTGCGTGTGCGTGTGCGTGTGTTGTGTGTGTGTGTGTGTGTGTGTTTCTCACATGAGCCACATATATCCAGAATGTCCTGGACAATATATATAATGTTATATGTTTAAATGGCGTCTGTGTCAGCTTAATTACCACAAATAAACGAATTTCATTAATTGATTGATAGCGAGAATCGTTTACAGCGTCACGTCTGTGGGACTGACATCAACCGGAGCCAATGAGGCCTCCGTAAACGGACAATCTCAGCCAAAAGACCAAAATAGGCCACTATTACTCAAAGCCATGCTTATGTGGGGGGAGAGGGAGGGTATACGACTGGAGACAATGACGCATGGAGTAGGGAGGATTAGACTCTGGTCGGAATCTGGAGGAAGGCTGCTTACCAAGCCAAGATCCACAAATCCACCGGATTCCATGCCAACTGTTCCAAAGACTTTCGGCAGCTGGCCAGTGCGGAAATTCCAGATGCTTCCCCTATACCTTTATACATGTTATGTGTGTATGCATGAGCACTTGTTATAGCGCACCTTCAAGATTTCTACTCAGAGGCGCTCCCGACTACAGCGCGGACACTGAATTGGAGTTTCACGCCGAAGCGCATGAGCAATTGCGAGTGAAGGATTTGCCCAGGGTCCCTACGCGGCGGCTTGAGGTGGATTCGAACCCGCAACCTTCCGGCTGCAAGGCACCGAACATACCCCTACACCACCGCGCCCCAACTAATGTTAAACACTCTATAACAATAATATTAACAATGACATTACCAATAACAATGGCACTAATAAAAATAAAGCAATGACAATAACATTAGCAATGACATAAACAATGAACGTTCTATATCCTCCTGAAGAGGCGCTACATAAATTCTCAGAATGAATGAATGACAATAACAATAACAAAAACAAGCCTATCCGTTTGCACCCTCGTTAGGAAAATTTCCCGTCCGAGAAAATATACGTCGTCTGTTCTAAATGAGCTAACAGGAGCATGGATCATGCAAGCACGTAGCACGTGTCCAAGCCTTTTAATAATAAATTGATGTCTATAATCGTTCAAGAGTGACCTGTTTGCATTGCCCTTAAGCGATTGACTGTAGAGCGATTTTCGTCATAAGTAGCGTAAGAAATGTGTGCTATATCCATTGTCAACAGGCATTGATTTCAAGCATCTATATACCAGGGCATTGTATTACATATCGCATTGATTTCAAAAATATATATGTTACAGTGAATAAATATAACCTAAAAATTTCAGGGTATATACACATTCCCTGATTATACACATTCACTGTAACATATATAAGGTGTTGTAGTACATGTAGCATTGATTTCAAGCACATACTATGGTGTTGTATTACATATGGCATTAATATCAAGCACATACTAAGGCACTGCATTACATGTGGCATTAATTTCAAGTATACACGAAGTCTTTTTATTACGTATACGAATGCGTCGATAAAAGCATGAATATATAAAGCGTTTGTTTGTGCGTTTGATAAGCGACTGTTTCTGTATGTTTTTCTCTGTGTTTTTCTGTATGTTTCTGTATGTTTTTCTCCGTGTTTTTCTGTTCCGTTTCTGTATGTTTTTCTCTGTGTTTTTCTGTTTGTTTCTGTATGTTTTTCTCTGTGTTTTTCTGTCTGTTTCTGTATGTTTTTCTCTGTGTTTTTCTGTCTGTTTCTGTATGTATTTCTCTGTGTTTTTCTGTATGTTTCTGTGTGGTTTTTCTCTGTGTTTTTCTTTCTGTTTCTGAATGTTTTTCTCCATGAGTATCTGTATGTTTCTGTATGTTTTTCTCCGTGTGTCTCTGTCTGTTTCTGTATGTTTTTCTCCGTATGTCTCTATATGTTTCTATGTGTTTTTCTTCGTACGTATCTCTATGTTTCGCTGTGTGTTTTCTGTCCGTCTACGTGTGCCTGTGAGTGTCCCTGTATGTTTATGTGAACCCCAGATGACGCAGCTTCGCATTTGTCCTACGAATGGATGTCGTTCCTGCAACCGCATGCAGCCGGCGAAGCCGCGGTTCGATAGATGCTAACCACAGCAGCATCAGCATCAGCAGCAGCAGTATCCGCGTGGGATATCATCGCACGGATTGCCCGGCCGAGTGGCTGGTGGCACCGTTCTTGCATCAGCAGCAGCAGCAGCAGCAGCAGCAGGCGCTCCATCACCACCACCACTACCATCACCAGCATTGATGGTGGCATTCGTCGGTGCAGTAGACGTATTGCTTCACCCTGTGCCCGACAGGAGGCGGCGGCGACGACGCTAGAAGAGGGCGTCGAATGCATGATGCCTTAACGAGACAGTTTGATGAGTTGAGTCATGGACGACGTCGACAGCAGCTAATCGGTTAGTATACGACGTATATATAGGCCGTGACAGATTTTATTAGCAGCTGTGGCTATGATCCGATGAAACATGGCGACAAAAAGTTAGGCTGCTGTACTGTAAATGGCGGGTAAGGTAAGTTTTGGTTTGTAAAGGCGAGATATGATCAGATAAACTTAGGTAACCTACAACCTCTCGCTAACCTACAACTCCCTACAACACTCCCAGCCCAGATATCTCCGCGAACTCTTCACCATCCAGCCAACCCGTTCTACCCGATCATCCTCCGTTCTCACTCTTTCTAGACCCCCGGCCACAACTCATCTCAAGTTCTCCAACCGAGCAATATCCAACACTGCACCGCGTCTCTGGAACGATCTACCTCCTGAATTCCGCACTTTTTCGGTTCCTCCACCATCATCGCCAATCATCCACCATCATCTGCCTCAGGCTCCTCTATCCATCACCCCCAGGCTTTCCACTCGAAACTAAAGTCTCTGCTTTTCAAGAACTCTTATCCTGACTCTTCTGATCCTGTACCTTCCAATCCTCGACCTAAAAGACACCCGCGTTAACATCTGCTGTGCCCTCTCTGATCCTCTGGAAACCGGACTCGGACCTCCTCGGACTACTCTTTTGGAAAACCCCTCTGACTATACGCAGCGCTCGTGAATAAGCTGGTGCCCTGCGCTTGGCTTTCGAGTGGCGCTTTAGAAGTTTGGAGATTACGATTACGATTACGATTACGAGGTAAGGTAAGATTAAATTAGGTAAGATCAGATAAACTTATAGGTAAGGTCCGACAAACTTAAGTAAGGTCAGATAAACTTAAGTAAGACTTAAGTAAGGTCAGATAAACTAAAGTAAGACTTAAGTAAGGTCAGATAAACTTAAGTAAGGTCAGATTAACCTAAGTAATGTAAGGATAAACTTAGGTCAGTGATCCCGTCCTTAACAAAAAGGAACCGAAACGCGCCATGTTAATCTAGCTAAATACTGGATGAAAATAATGTAACGAAATGTTCCTGCCAAAAAGAACCGGAACGCCATTCCGGTGTGTTCCGGTCCCTTTCGATCCCTGGGTATAAAGGTCAGATTAACTTAGTTAACTTAAGGTAAGCTGGTCAAATGTAAAGATAATAGGTGATAAATAGAGGCAATGTTTGAGATCGAGCGACCATCCATAGAAGAGCAGATTTGAAGGATCTTCGGAGTAAACAGTTATCTGTGCCTTCACCACCTATTGCTGATAGTGGCACATACTGTAGATGAGCAACTGAGGTCTACTAATAAATGATTCACAGGAAAACAGGGACAGAGAAGAGAATGAGGAACAATATTAGGAGGAGGAGTAAGAGGAGAAGGAGGAGGAGGAGAAGGAGGAGGAGGAGAACGAGGAGGGGGAGGAGGAGGCGGCGAAGTGATGATGGATATAGGCCGTTCTACAACACGCGACCAATCAGAGCAGTGTGTTGTTGTCTTTCGAAAGGAAGCAATTAAAAGAAGAATGGAGTTGTCGGCGTTCCATAGATCTCTTCCTTGCAAAGCAATTAAGAACAAGAAACCGATTTTAATTTAGAAGCGAAATCTCATCTAACCCTGGATTGTAAATGTCATCACAATCATAACAGAATCATAACAAACACACCTGCGTTCACTGCACGCAGACCACGTAATAGTCTCGGACATGTATGTAACGCAGTGTAACGTAATGTAATAGACTCATTCATATCAGTATACATAATATTATGTAACGGAGTGTGACCTCACATTCCTATAGCGACTGTTAGGCAGTGTTTCTGTTAAATCCCAAATGGCCGTTTTTACGTCCGTAAAAAACGTCCAAAACGTCCAAATATTTCGGTGTGATAGCCGAAAGAAATTACCTACGTCCAAAAAATTCTAGGTCAGGTCGTAAATAGGCCTACGTCCTCTTTTTGGACTCTAACGGAAACGCTGCTGTTAGGTACCTCTCATCACATCCAGATTCTATTTCCCCTCTTTCAGACTGCTTATCAAACTGCCATTCCACTGAAACCTCACTGCTCTTCGTTCACTATCATGGTAAATTATTGCTGTTTAACGACACTGTTTCGTAACATAGATGATTAACGTCGCCCTCCTCTTTTCTTCAGGCTTGGGACTGGCAATACCAGAGTATACGAGTAGTGGCGGAGTTATCACATACGGTACCCATTTCCATGGACAAAGTAAAAGTACCGGCTCTCATTAATTTGTTCCTTCAGCAACTTTTGATACAGTCTCAAACACTGGTATGGTCTTTTTGGCCCTGTACTCAACTGGTCTGCATCTTACCTGCACCCCGTACTGAATCAATCCGTATTAATTGATTCACTTCGATGCCAACGGTCTCGAACCGTTAGTTCCACAAGGTTCTCTGCCCGGCCCTTTCCTGTTAACACTATTTATCACACGGAGCAATTCTCTCTGGAAGTTCTGTGGACTAGCATTTGTATGCAGACGATGCCCAGCTATTTATTTCATTCGAGAGTTCCTCGTTTAATTCATCTCTGCAATAAGATGCTTTTGTTTTGGTGATAGATGGCCTTGGACGGTCAGTAACAATTAAGCTCCTCCGCAATCCAGAGAAGACTGAATTCCTCCTCTTAGACACGGATTAATAACTTCACAAATTCAATTGGCTGATTTCCTTTTGTTCAGTTGGGTGGATATGTTACAGGGAATGTGTATAATCGGGGAATATGTATATACCCTATAGGGAATATGTAGGCTATATACCCTAGGGAATGTGTATAATCAGGGTATGTGTATAATTCATGTATATCTAACCATAACCCTAACACTAACCCTAACCTTAACCCCCTAACCCTAACCCTGACCACTAACCCTCTAACCCTAACCTAACCCTAATCCTAAACCATAACCCTAAATTTGCAGGGCATATACACATACCCTGATTATACACATACCCTGAAATTCAGGGTATATACATATTCCTGATTATACACATTCCCTGTAACAGATATAAAGAAGGTTGATCGTTCTGAAGGTTACACGTATTTTTGACTTAACTTTTGACTGCAACATGTCCTCTGACCATCTTAAAACAGTATACAACTCAGTTCACTTTCATATTTTGGGCGATTCATACAATCAGATTTTACATGTCTCAACTGTCTTAGTCTCACTGGCAGTCGCTCTGGTTTCTTGCCATCTCGGCGACTGCAAATCATTTCTCATTGGAGACTATAAAGAGATTTGCACAAACTACATGCAATTGGTTGGCTTATTCATTCATTCATTCATTCATTCATTCCGGATATTTATATAGCGCCTCTTCAAGAAACCTACTCAGAGGCGCTCCCAGCCCAGCCACGGCCAAACAGAAAGGACTTTAGTAGTTGGTAGAAAGCAGGCAAATCATTTCGGGGCAGTAAGCGTAACATAAGCGAGATATGCCAAAGCCATACAAAACCGCTAAGTATCAATACATAGCACTATATTTATGTTCCCTTTAAGGTTCTCTATCCCCGTTGTTTCCCAACTATTATACTGTAGGCTACTTATGATGCTTGTATTCTTTGTTTCTGTTGGAAAACAATAACATTTATGGTTATGGTTATGGTTATATTACACCAGTTCCACTGACTGTCCATCGAACAAGAATATTCGTTTCCAAATCTGTCGTACGGTTCTCTAAACATTGCGTTCCAATCAGCCAATCTGTTTCCGTTCCTGTCTCGCCCCTAATGTCAGCAAACATCGCACACGATCAACCGATCGATAGCCCAACTCAAAACAATGTTCAGCTGATCCAAAGCATTTGAATTTACTTCCCAGCTTCATGCTTTCTTCTAAATTGTCTAATGTCTTTCAGAATTAACCTTACAACTCATCTGCTTCAGCTTGCTCATCTTAAAACTCATCTGCTTCGGCTTGCTCATCCTAAAACTCATCTGTTTCAGCTTGCTCACCTTAAAACTCATCTGCTTCAACTTGCTCACCTTAAAACTCATCTGCTTCGGCTTGCTCATCCTAAAACTCATCTCTTTCAGCTTGCTCACCTTAAAACTCATCTGCTTCAGCTTGCTCACCTTAAAACTCATCTACTTCAGCTTGCTCACATTAAAACTCATCTGTTTCAGCTTGCTCACCTTAAACTCATCTGCTTCAGTTTGCTCACCTTAAAACTCATCTGCTTCAGCTTGCTCACCTTAAAACTCATCTGTTTCAGCTTGCTCACGTTAAAGCTCATCTGTTTCAGCTTGCTCACCTTAAAACTCATCTGCTTCAGCTTACTCACCTTAAAACTCATCTGATTCAGCCTACTCACCTTAAAACTCATCTGTTTCAGCTTGCTCACCTTAAAACTCATCTGATTCAGCTTACTCACCTTAAAACCCATCTGTTTCAGCTTGCTCAACTTAAAACTCGTCTACTTCAGCTTGCTCACCTTTTAACTCGTCTTCTTCGCTTGCTCACCTTCCGTAGCTCGACTCCTGGTTTTCTGACTCATCGGACCTCATCGACCTGGCTTCTCTGACGGTCTATGTCTCTATGACTGTATGAATAGGATTTCATATAAAAGACCATTGATTGCTGCCTTGTGCATTATTCATTGTGCTGTAGAATTCATTAGACTAGATTAGATTTGGAATGTCCAGAACTAAATCAGATAGGTTCATCAGCCGCAATTCATAGGATAGAATGCTCTGTTTCATATGCATGACACCGTTGGTTATTATACACAGCCGTAGAAGCTTCTGTCACATCCCTTCACTTTGTATCTCTCCTCTCTCCTATGCTCGTTCTCACCTTCTCATCATATCCTATTCCTCCTTTCTTCTCCTCGTCTCTCTCCTCTTCATACTTGCTTTTTTTTCTCCAAATCTTCCCTCTTTGAGGGAATTCCCTTTCTCGCCTCCTCAGTTCCCAATCCCTTTTTTCAATCTCAACATTTACTCCTACGCTTCTTCATCTTTCCTCTCTCTTCTCTGTGTATCGCAGATTATGTAACAAGCACTTTTATAGAAATAAATGGACCTAGTCTAAGATATGACATAATGTATAGCCAACGATAGTATAGGGCCTAAATATACACATAAATTTATTGCCTGCGATGTGATATATATTCATATAAACATACATAAATGCTACAATGGATGCACACACAAACACACACACATTATATATATATATAATATATATATATATATTACAATAATACTCTTTCTCTCTATATATAAATAGACTTGGAGAGCCAGCCATATAGAGGCAAGCAGACGATAGACGAAATGTGGTTCCGATCGGGTCTGTGATCTGCAGATGCATTTGCCGATAGCTAGGCTAATAGACGCACGCCTCCTCCCTCTCCATCCTCCTTCTCCGCTTCCTCCTCTTCCTCTGCATCTTCCTATAAATCGATGATCGTTCCATGTTCCTCCATCCGCAAATTCCGCATGTCAAAGATCCGCTTTCTCTTTCCTATAAAACGCTCCAAGAAGACAGGCAGCTTATAGACTCCAGATTCACTAATGACCGAAAGAGAAACGCCAAAGCATTATGCATTGTCTGTAGTAGGCCTATCTCTCTCTCATTGTTCAGACTTACGTAATTTGCAGACGAACCGATAATAATAATAATTATTTGTAAGTGTAGTCGTAGCAAAACTTGTATAGCGCCTATCGTCAATCTCTCAGAAACGCCCAAACGACTAACAGGGATAACAGACATGGAAATGGCGGTGGTTGCATGCGTTGCTGATACGAGGATGGTTGGTGAAGTCCTAAGCACCATCAATCTACTCGGATCTGATTTAGTCTCAGCTAGGGTTGCCAGGTACATGGATAGCCTAAGGAGGACACAGACAGCCGGAAAGCAGGACAAAGGAGGAAGCACTGAATGTTTGACTCCGGACTCCGGAGTAAGAGGGTCTTCTAAGTAACCAAGAAACGAATGAGCAAAAGGTCTGTCACTAATACATTCCTAACCCTCTTATCTTGACTATATATTATTTTTTTTCTAATCGAAGTAGTAGTGTGGCGACCCCCTTCCTATCCAGGCTTGGGTCGGGCAGTTGTGGGAAAATCTTCTTCTCAACAGACTTCTGATCCCGGGTTCGAACCCCTGGCGTAGCAATAAATATGCTGCCAGTTTCACCGGTAAGAGGTAATGAAACTCTAAGGGTTTTATCTCTGAGTCTAGCGCTTCTACGCAACGTCTGTTGCGATGGCGCTACAGAAGCATTTGTACTTTCAATGTCACTATCTACCAGGGTACCATGGCCAGGCGCTATATCCGCGGCTTCTGCTGTGGGCAGACCAATACCTCGCAGGGTATCTGGGTCCTTCTTTCCCACAACTGCACTTTCAAGAAACCGTGATCTGGTTTCCATGCTTTGTATCTTACTTACTAATGATTTCAAAATGGCGGCCTGTTCTTGTTGACTATTTATTAATGCCTCTAAAATCTTCCGTGTATCAAAAGGTTCTTCAAATGATGACAAGTCAGGTTCCATTGTTACATTTAATTATCAAACCTGTAAATCTAAGAAACAATTATATAGCGCCAGCAGCTCGGTGCAATGTCACTAATCAAGGTTCATCATTGTGCAGTCATTAAAACAATCACCGATAATTAATCACTTACAAGGATCATCATTAGCGATAAACAAACAACTCTACTTATTTAGCGCTTGAATTAAAAACAAGATACAAATACGATACTCTGTGTTTCTGACCTTACACCAAACCACGAAGGTGAAGAAACACAACAAAACCACTGGCAATGTAGAACGTCTTCGTCGCACTGCAGCAGGCGTCGAACCAACAACCCCAGGTTGATGAGCGGTTGATGTTCTCTCCCTTTGCGTTGCGCTTACTACTTAAGACTCAGCCACACAGAGCGCTGTCGCTCGCGCCACTCTTTCGCGCCAAAATCGTGGCGGGCTTTCTCACTTGCACGACTCAACTGCAGGCCGGCAGGCATCGACTAACGCTGACGACCGATCAATATCGACTGAGCTGCAGACTGACCGATGCGTGCCAGCGGACCTCCTTTATATAGGCGTCGGCTCCCGCCTAGAAAGCGCGCGCTCAGCCGGCAGCGATCAATAATTGCCGCCTTTTACAGCGTTGACCGACAGCAGAAATTAAGGCGCCAATCTATTGCGCAGTAGAAACTTATTGGCGCGAAACAGTGCCAAGCATAGTTCGGCACACTTTCCCGGCCCCAGGGAAAAATTTGCAAGCCCTTGGAAATTTTCGTTGTCTCTCCAGAAAGGGAGGCAAGGCCACGTTGGTTGCTATATAGATTTTCGACAATATACATTAAGCAATGTTACTATAGCAACACGTAGTATCAAAGTAATACACACATCATTAATCATTCACGTAAAACGTTAATCATCAAACGCAAAAGTCTATACAATTGCCTGGAACTACAATATAACATTTTCACAAGTGATCCAATCAAGAACATGGTAAGTCTATTATTAATCACTATCACAAAACCTAGCAGGTTTCCTACTCATTCTTTTAGGTCTCTCTGGCAACATCTCAGAAGACTGGGCATCTTCCAGAATGTCTTCCGGATCTGGATCCAGAGTCGCATCCCAGGCGTCTTTATCTGAAGGGAGCTCTCCTTCGACTTTCTTCAGCTTATCCACATAGACAATAAGCGGTTGAGACTTCGGCGTCTTGCGAATTCTGTACAGCACGGGACTGAGCTTATCTAAGACTTGGTAAGGCCCTATATAAGTTTTCGACCATTTGTCCTTCAACCCTGACCTTCTGCGTGGATAAAAATACCAGACAAAGTCTCCGGGGCGGAAACTTGTCTCTCTCACCCTTAAATCATACCTACAAGCTCTGACAGTAGCTTGGCGCTGCATAAATTCTCGTGCATATGCAAAATCAGTTTGAATCTTGGACAATTGTTCTACAACAAATGCATCAACAGACAAACAATCAGGCAAGACTCTACAATCGCCTAGCACTAAGTCGATCGGCAAGCACAGCTCGCGTGAGAGGAAAAGGCGGTTGGGAGTGAAGCCGGTACTTTCGCTCTCGCTAGCTCGATACGCTTGGAGAACGAAAGAGAGGTAGCGATGCGAATCTTTATTCTTTACTTTGATCACGAAGCTTGACCAAGGCGACAAAGAAGGTTCAATGACTTTCATGCGTAGCATTTGGTCAATGTGTTCATCTATCAGCGGAAGCAGTGACATCGGCTGTCGGCGCAGAGACTGTCTAACTGGCTTTTCTTCACCCGTATCAATTCGATGCTGGAGTAGGCTGGTATAGCCCAAGTCCCATTCGTGAAGTGAAAAAGCTTTATGGTTCTGCAAGATCAGTTGACGAAGTTGTTCTCTTACTTCATTTGGCACCTCTTCAGAGACGTTGTTCCAGAGTGGAGAAAGGATTTCTTCAGCGTCGGTTGAGACCGGTTCTTCCTTTACTTCATTCACAGCGCAGTGATCGTCAGTTTCTGGCTTTGCGGGCATCGTTGAAAGGATTTCTACTTCATCGATCGGAAAAGGTAAGCCTCGGCGCAGACGTACGTCTTGTGGCGTTGGATTCATCACGCGCACCGTCAGTTCGTTAGTGCGGTCCTGAAGCAATGTTCCTGCGACTAGAAGACCTGAGTCTAGAACTTGAGACTTAGTTGCCCATGACCCGCATTGCATGGTCAGACGTGGCAAGACAGCGAATGCTTCCACATTCATCTCGCACAAAGCAGGCACTTTGACATCTCTGGCGGCCACAATCTTTCGACAGCTCATTGTCTCTGGTCGGTTGCAAATCGGCAAGACATGACCTCCGATGGTGATCTGTGAGTCTCCAAATTGCCATTGTGCTTTCTGTTTTTCTAACCAGGAAAGACCAAGGATAACTTCAGAGATTTGTTCAGTTACTAAGCAATGAATCACAAAGGAGTGTCCTTCGGCTTCACAGCGTAACAAAGTCTCGCCGGTCACGCGGATTTCAGTACCATTAGCTGCTCTTAATAGCTGCTTGGATTTCACCACTTGGTCAGGCTTGACCAGCGAGGATGGCACCAAAGACAGTTCACAGCCAGTGTCCAAAAGACCCCAAACAGTTTTTCCGTGAATTCGTAATTTCAGGTATGCATTGTTACTTCCCACCACGTGATGTAGATTGGCTACAACAGGCGGTTCTTCCGGAGGATTGTTGACCGGTAGAGCATCTTCACGGTTCGGGCAGCGACGAGCGATATGACCTGGTTGACCACAATCATAGCATGACCTAGGACCTTGCCAATCATTTGGTCGAGATCTGCGTCGGACAAATCGAGAGCGATCATTCATTCGTCGTGTAAATGGCTGACCCATAGAGTTCGGAGGCTGAAAAGGAATTTCTTCACCCCATTGTCTTTTCGGTTGATTAGGCAAATTCCGTTTCTCAAAAGCTTCATCAATCATCTTCTGCATCAAGTCAATACTAAGTTCTGGTTCTTTAATTGTTTTCACTCGAGCTGGACGTCGTTCAACAGAGTCGGCCTCACATTTTTCAATTCTCAAATACCCTTCATATCTCATTGCTAGATTGTAGGCTTTATCGAGAGTTGTAGGTTCGTTTTCTCTTACCTTCATTGCAATGTCTTTATTTCGGATAGCGTCGATGAATGAGCGAACAGCGACAGCTTCACTGTGGGACGTGGTCGGACCCGGATAAGCGTGAATCATGAGTCGACGAACGTCTTGAACCAAAGTTCCAAGTTCTTCTCCTTCCTTTTGACGTCGTGTACTCAGTTGCGTTTGGTAAAGCGACATTTGATCTGCGCCGCCATAGCGTTGTCTAAGTCTTTGGACAATGTCAGACCAGGTTGTCATGGTAGCGGAGCTGAATTCCCATAGCAACTGATTGGCAGGCTCAGTTAGCGCACAGGTTAGCTGATTTGTCTTTTCTTCTTCAGTCCAGCCATTATTTTGAGCACATACCTCAAATTTTCTTATGAAAGCTTCGACCTCGGTTCGACCATTGTATGACCCAAGCTTGATCCATTGTCTGGATGGTTTGACATTACCACTCTCGGTTGAAGAGGCGTTCGTCTTAGGTTGCACTTCATCTGCGGCTGAAGTAGACCTACCTTCAACTTGACATGACTTGTCTTCAGTGATCGTCTTATCTTGAACTGGCAAGGAAGCAGACTTACCGGAAGAAGTTTCTTCTTTCTTCAGTGTCACCTGTTTCGGTTGCGGTTCAGGCGGTTCACTTTCAGTTGGATCGCCCATTGACTTACTGACTTTCATCTCGGCAGCTTTCGGTTTCTCTTGTCGTTCACCCTTGAATGCCTTGGTTGATCGTGATTCTGGAGCATTTCTAGGAAATGGCGGCGGCGGTGCATGACAGTGTGGACAATTCAGGTCGAGTGGTTTCGACGGATGATTGCGCCTGTCTTCAGCCATTTTCTTCCGGAACGATTCGACATCAGCATGACCGGAACTTGCAGTGAAGAACACTGGCGGTGGACGACGTGTTGATTGGCTTGACTTCACGGCGTTAGAATGCGTCGTGAAAAGAGGCCAGGTTGACATCGTGTACAGCGGAGCTGAATTCGTCGATATGGACTGGAATGTCGAGGGGCGGCGATGGGTGTCGACAAGAGGCCGGGTTGCAGAGTCAGTCGTTTGGCGATGCGACGGTGACATGAGAGGCCGGCGAGCGTATCGAGCTAAGCGAGGCGAAGACGGTTCATGCGTAGACAAACCGTCGACCAGGCTGTATCTTTTCCCTCGATCTGTTTGCATAACTTTATCTGAAACTAGATACTCGGTATTAGTGTATGCATTTAACTTTATTTGGTCTTCAACCCGACTATTTGTAGGACCAAACAATTGATCATTCATCCATTCATCATCCGGACCATGAACAGATATTTCAGACATTGACTCATCATCTGTTTCATCATCTTCATCTATCGGCCTTCTAGTTGTCAAGTTACTATCACGCAACATACATTCAAATTCATCTTCATCCAAATCCAAAATATGTTGAGATTCATTCACTCTTTCACGTTCAGAAACATCATCATCAGAAAATTTATTCTTACCTATCTCAGAAAATTTATTTTCTTTACTTCTTATTAGTTCTTTAAATTGTATTTCTGATTCAGCATCAGATTCATCATCAGAATTTACCAAAGAAGTTTCAAATTTTACCTCAGAAGTTTCAGCAAATTTTACCTCAGAAGTCTCACCAAATTTTACCTCAGAAGTCTCAGCAAATTTTACCCCACTGGTGGTACCAGGTGTGGCGACCCCCTTCCTATCCAGGCTTGGGTCGGGCAGTTGTGGGAAAATCTTCTTCTCAACAGACTTCTGATCCCGGGTTCGAACCCCTGGCGTAGCAATAAATATGCTGCCAGTTTCACCGGTAAGAGGTAATGAAACTCTAAGGTTTTTATCTCTGAGTCTAGCGCTTCTACGCAACGTCTGTTGCGATGGCGCTACAGAAGCATTTGTACTTTCAATGTCACTATCTACCAGGGTACCATGGCCAGGCGCTATATCCGCGGCTTCTGCTGTGGGCAGACCAATACCTCGCAGGGTATCTGGGTCCTTCTTTCCCACAACTGCACTTTCAAGAAACCGTGATCTGGTTTCCATGCTTTGTATCTTACTTACTAATGATTTCAATATGGCGGCCTGTTCTTGTTGACTATTTATTAATGCCTCTAAAATCTTCCGTGTATCAAAAGGTTCTTCAAATGATGACAAGTCAGGTTCCATTGTTACATTTAATTATCAAACCTGTAAATCTAAGAAACAATTATATAGCGCCAGCAGCTCGGTGCAATGTCACTAATCAAGGTTCATCATTGTGCAGTCATTAAAACAATCACCGATAATTAATCACTTACAAGGATCATCATTAGCGATAAACAAACAACTCTACTTATTTAGCGCTTGAATTAAAAACAAGATACAAATACGATACTCTGTGTTTCTGACCTTACACCAAACCACGAAGGTGAAGAAACACAACAAAACCACTGGCAATGTAGAACGTCTTCGTCGCACTGCAGCAGGCGTCGAACCAACAACCCCAGGTTGATGAGCGGTTGATGTTCTCTCCCTTTGCGTTGCGCTTACTACTTAAGACTCAGCCACACAGAGCGCTGTCGCTCGCGCCACTCTTTCGCGCCAAAATCGTGGCGGGCTTTCTCACTTGCACGACTCAACTGCAGGCCGGCAGGCATCGACCAACGCTGACGACCGATCAATATCGACTGAGCTGCAGACTGACCGATGCGTGCCAGCGGACCTCCTTTATATAGGCGTCGGCTCCCGCCTAGAAAGCGCGCGCTCAGCCGGCAGCGATCAATAATTGCCGCCTTTTACAGCGTTGACCGACAGCAGAAATTAAGGCGCCAATCTATTGCGCAGTAGAAACTTATTGGCGCGAAACAGTGCCAAGCATAGTTCGGCACAGTAGTAGTAGTAGAATCATGCTGGAAGACAATTTCAAATGAGATGAAACTAGCACTTTTACCATAGAGTCTCACAGA
>JACEVL010001040.1:75000-85000 GCA_020284085.1 Aporrectodea caliginosa
CTTTTACTGCATTTTAAAACTAAAAACCTTGTTTACACAATTTTATTTTAATCAGGAAATAACATAACTTTATTAGTAAACACCAAGTAACATTAATTTACAACAATAATTTTCTTTTTCATAAGTTTGGTTTAGTAAAACTTGAGAAATTAAAAATATTGAAATAATAACAGACAGTAAATAAATAAATAAAGTTGCATAACAAAATAAAAAACGGAAAAAAACGTGACGAGAAATAAAAAACGAAAAAAACGACGTTTTTGGAAAATAATAAAAAACGAAAAAAACGTTTTTTACAACTATGGCTGTTGCTGTTGCTGCTGCTGCTGCTGCTACTGCTGCTGCTGCTGCTGCTACTGCTACTAACGGCGTGCCCCATCTGGGGCTTTGCTTGATCGGTTTCTACGACGTGCTCTGCCAACCGTTAAGAGCAGCTTATTCAAGAGCACTGCCTATTTCTTCTCCAGGGTACTTGTGAGCGTTCAAGTCTCAGTCCCATAGCGGAGCACGAGTAGGCTCGAAATAGGCAGACTTTGTGTCCAGCGAATACTGGCGATACATATTTCCCGATATTCCCCTGTGCGATCTGTTATTCTAGGCCTATATATAATGCGAAGCAATTTGATGTACTTTGAATCTTTGATGCTATGTAATTATGCGATGTAAAGATTCTTTCTGCTTCTGTTTATCTTCTGAGAAATTCAGAATTAATCACGCAAAGTGATTTTTGCAGTGGCGTATTGATTTATTGAAATGTGAATTATCGTACTGTATCAGTCCACAAAGGAGCTGTCATCATCAATCTTAGTCATCAGCGCTCAGTCAAATCCTATCCGCAAGTATTTCGCTCGTCGAACCTTCTTCGGTCAAATTCATTTCATCTGCAGTTGCTCTATCATCATTTATGAAATCAATCTCTCACATTATGACCACGACGTGTGAATTTCGCAAGTCAGAAAATTTTGTAGCGCCTCTATCTATCGCCTTGAATATGGCCATCTGATAGGTCCAAATGAGACCGACCTTAAGGCAATAAGAGAACATAATATGCGAGAATTGACAGCCATGTTTGTTTTTTACATGGCACATAATTATTGTGCCTACGAGAGGCACATTTTGCAAGTAGGAACATTTTTATAGCGCCTCTGTCTATCGCTGTGAGCATGGCTTTCTGATAGGTCCAAACGAGACCGGCCTTAAGGTAATAAGAGAACGTATAATTTACGAGAACCGACAGCCATGTTTGTTTTTATACATGGCACATATTCTGACAACGAGAGGCAAATTTTGCAAGTAAGCATGAAGCTTTTTCTAGCGCCTCTATCTATCTCTATCGCTGTGAGCATGGCTTTCTGATAGGTCCAAATGAAACCGGCCTTAAGGTAATTAAGAGAGCATAATATGCGAGAATTGACAGCCATGTTTGTTTTTATACATGGCACATATTCTGACAACGAGAGGCAAATTTTGCAAGTAAGCATGAAGCTTTTTCTAGCGCCTCTATCTATCTCTATCGCTGTTTTTATCCATAGCACATTAGTATCTATATCCTACACCATGGTATCATGACTACGAGAGGTACATTTTTCAAGTATGAAGATTTTTCTAGCGCCTCTATTTATCGCTGCGGGCATAACTTCTGAAAGGTCCAAACGAGACCAGTGTTAAGGTAATAAGAGAACGTATAATTTACTAGACCCGACGGCCATGTTTGTTTTAATACATGGCACATATTCTGAAAACGAGAGGCAAATTTTGCAAGTAAGTATGAAGATTTTTCTAGCGCCTCTATCTATCTCTATCGCTGTGAGCATGGCTCTCTCTCATAGGTCCAAATGAAACCAGCCTTAAGGTAATAAGAGAACGTATAGCCTAATATACGAGAACCGACAGCCATGTTTGTTTTTTACATGGCACATAATTATTGTGACTACAAGAGGCAAATGTTGCAAGTAGGAAGATTTTTCTAGCGCCTCTGTCTATCGCTGTGAGCATGGCTTTCTGATAGGTCCAAATGAAACCGGCCTTAAGGTAATAAGAGAACGTATAGCCTAATATACGAGAACCGACAGCCATGTTTGTTTTTATACATTGGTTTCGGTTGCATCGACTCCATGTCCATTGGATGGAACTCGTGTCCAGTTAATTCAATTAGTTTCCGACCGACGATCCGGCCGACACACGTCTCGTTCAGGCTGTCTGTTTCACTGGCATCCGCTGTAAAACAGACGAGGTTCCTATCCACATACATCTATTGTTCTCGTCGGCTTTGTATCGGGCTACTGTGTGCAGCACGTGTGAGCACTACGTAAATCACGAGACGGGCGCAGACAGGGCCTGCGCTGTCTCGCAAGGGCTGATTAAGGCGGTACAATTCCGGTGTCCATGACCACGTCTGCTGTGGAGGGCCACGCCATTGAGTTTGCAACAAAACTGGTTTGGGTTTAGGGTTGTCCACTGAAATTGTTAACTAAGGAACGGTAATGGGATTACTACGAAAGAAAAGGAGTTGTGAAACTGAAAAGGACAACCTAAATTGAACGGGAAAGCCATGAAAACTAGGAACAGGCAACCAGTCTCGAAGACTAGAAAAGGTCGTCTATAATTTTCGCCTTTCAGCACTTCGACCATGGTTAAGTGTGCATTCTGTCAACTTCTAGCTGTCGCCCTGGGCGCAATTGCAGACTCGATCTTAGTTCACGGTTGGTAAAGGTCATTGATTAGAAACTGTCACCTTTAAAAGAAATTTTAAAATGTCAATGCGCTTAACCTTTCATCTCTCAGCGTCTGTTAAAAGCTCAGCCGATGAGCAGAAGAAATTCATTGCAATAACGTAATGCGCTGCTTTCGAGTTTTTTAAAAGGCTTTGCGCTGTTGGATAGAAGTGTCTAACGCTTTTAGAAATAAGAGTCCGATGACACGACGTGATTATCAATAGGTTGTCTGAAAAATCTAACTAAGAATCCTCACAAGGAAAGGATTTGGCCAAAGAGAAAACTGCAGTTATCACAAGAATGGATTGGACCATCGAACTAGCTTAGATTGAGCGCCTCTGAGTAGTTATCTTGAAGGCGCGCCATATAAATTCCATAGATAGATAGATAGATAGATAGATAGATAGATAGATAGATAGATAGATAGATAGATAGATAGATAGATAGATAGATAGATAGATAGATAGATAGATAGATAGATAGATAGATCTTATACTATAATTCTTAAAGTTTGTCCTTCCGTATGTATGTATGTATGTTTGCAATGCATCGCTGTCCGGCTAAAGGCTCCGAAACGGAACGGTTTAGCGAGTTGAAAAAATTTACAAAGCATTATTACGCAACGTCTAGGTCAACGCGACTATTTTCAGTTCGCAATTTTATTTAAACGCCGATATATGGCCATTTTAAATTTAACTTTTCAGCGAGCTTATTTCAATACCGCCCATAGTAAGGCCATTTGTTCACGTCACGCATGCTTAATAAGCAATCTTACGTCACACGGAGCATCTAGCAACCAATCAGAAGTCGCCACGGGCGAATTTCTAGGTCAGCGCAACCATTTACAGATTTGGTGACCTAATTACACTAAGCTCACATTTTTTGCAACCACGGCCATTGCCGATTTTCTAGGTCAAAGCAACTCGAAACTTACTTTAGCTATTCGAATTTCTATCTCATCCCAATTACTTTCAGCTCATAATTTGCTTTCAATTCCGATTTATGGACATTATAAGCATGCCCATTTGTCCACGTCACTAAAATTAATATGCAATCTTAAATTACGTCACGCGGCTAAATATGCAATCTTACGTCACGCTGGCCAACGGCAAATAATACGCCTATTATAATTTAGAAATAACCCGTGTAGTACGGGGAACAAAATAATACGCCTATTTCAGGTAGAGATAAACCGTAAAGAACGGGGAACAAAATAATAATATTGCCTATAGGCTAATTATAAGGTAGAGATAACCCGTGCAGTACACGGGCAAAGCAACTATGTTCACCTCTAAATATCGTTTCCATTCAGATATATGGACATTTTTTTTAAATATTTGAAGCCCATCAGCAAATATAGTAAGTAAGTAGCCTTTATTTGCAGCCGTTAAAAATTACGCCTGGGGAAAACCCGGGCGAACGCCGGGTAAAAATTGCTAGTAGATAGATAGATAGATAGATAGATAGATAGATAGATAGACTGATAGGACAATTGAGCTAGATTAGATTAGATTAGATTGATTAGACTATTAGATCATGGGAACTCTCTTGGATTAGGCGAAGACTTTAATGACATAGTCATGTTGAGAGAATGCTGGCCTGACTGAACTGCAGACAAAGCACTGAGAGCATGTCGCCAAGAAATAAATGAAGTGAAGGAAGTCGAGGTCTCTCTGCGATGGATGGACAGCACAGAAGAATTATTCATAGTATGGTTCTTAATTAGCATTTATAAAGAACGCATTGGACTTGACAGACAACCGAAAGGATTGGAGATAATTCATTTGCAAAATTGCGATGACAATGATGATCATGATGATGACAACGACGACGACGACGACGACGACGACGACGACGACGACGACGACGACGATGACGACGACGATGATGATGATGATGATGATGATGATGATGATGATGATGATGATGATGATGATGATGATGATTATGATGAAGATGATTATGATGTTTATGATGATGATTTTAACTATGACGATGACGACAATGATGATGACGACGATTATGATTGTGATGATGACTATGATGATGTTGATAACTTCGACGATAGTAATGATGATGATGATGACGACGACGACGATGATGACGATGATTATGATTTATCAATTAACAAAAATTGCCAACAAACGATGCGCGAATTCCAGACATGTGATTTCTGCGTGTCATTGACTAGCATCTTATGTCCCAGTGGCGCAAAGCTGTGACTCGTTTTATGAAGTCATTAATGATCTACTCAAAGCAGATGAAATATCTCTGAACTTTGACCTATCCCAATCATGGCCGAGCTTTTAATCGCCGTAGAAAAGAAAGCCTTACGTCTGATCGACATAAGTTTCTGATAATTTTTAAGTGCTTTGGCCCTGTGTTGATATTACTGGTACAGGTATTGATCAATCATTAAATCAACCAACCATTGTTCATTCAAACATTTCATACAAAAGAATTGCGACCATAATAATCATATCTGGAAACGTTATCGGAGTTTCCGTTAGATTGGCTTGCTCTTCCAGATGGAAGGATGTCGCGTCCACGTGTCTGGTGATGAGAAAGGAATCTTACCAACCTTTTCCGCGGTTCGGAATCGGAAGATATATACTCAACAGGCGCTATATAAATCCTGTTTATCATTATATAATAAATGCTAACGAAGGAGAATGGCTTCGTATTGGAAGGCAGTCGACACGTGAGCTGTAAATTTCCTAATCATTCGATCATTCGGCATCTACGCCGGTTGCCTGGGAAAGTCGCTTCGACTGCGGTAAGTACTATCTACCAACACAGACGTATATATTCCAGGCCGAACAGGCGAATCAGTCGCATTTTATCGATATGTTATGGCTGGGTTGCGTGTATTGTAGGAATCCGTTGGAGGATTAGACTTGAAAGCCGGCGATAGATCAGACGGTTGTCCGCGGTTGCTTCTGCCCGGAACAACAGCGAACAGAGTCACGAACGATCGTCAGAAATTGCGACGGGACGTGAGGAGAGAGCCAAGAGCGACGACGACGACGACGATGCCAACACGGGAAGAGGAGAATGAGGAAGAGGAACAGGCGGATGAGGAAGAGGAGGAACACGTGAGGGAGATGAAGGATTCTCGGAAATGAATATTCTCGACCAGGTCTTCTTCTTGTGTCGGACGCCTCGCTACGTTGTTGTATTAGTCGCGATCGATTTATGACAGGGGAGAACAAAACGACGCAGAGAGGGGTCCTTCCCCGTTTGATGCATCAGGCCACTAATTACTGGAGATCTCGCCGTATATGAGTTCTTGCCTGTTTGCTATACGGGCGCCAAAGTGGCTTCAACGAGCGCACAAGATGAACGACTGCGTTGAGGATGGCGTGAGGCGAGAATGACTTTCATCTGCGCGAACTACTTCTTCTACGGTCGGAAAACTGTCTCTCCTTTTTCATCCCAGACACGCTACCGAGGACAGCAAATAGCCTGAAGTCATTGTAGATCGTAGCGTGTTTGTTCTGACCACAGAGTGCGTAATGAGGCTGTTCCTTTGTTGTTACATCGACCGTGATGGCGTGTACGGCGGATTCGACTAGGATGTGGCCGCCTTGTTCGTTTCTCATGCTGACGGAAGTCATCATCCTGCTGCGCCTTCAACGGACGCAGTCCCAGTGCGCCATCGTCGTCATATTCGGCCTGAAGAGAGCCGACTGCATGGACAAAGGCCTCGTCGCCATACCTCGAAGTCTGCCCGTCGAAATCAACGTCCTCACGTTCACCGGGAACGTCCTCACGAAGCTCGACATGGACGACTTCCGCCAGTACCACTCCCTCCAGGAGATCTACCTCGTCCGAAATCGTATCAACAACGTCGCTCCGGACGCCTTCCGCGGTCTGCACAACCTCCAGATCCTTGACCTTCAGGGCAACAAGCTGACCGGGGTACCGATCGGCGCCTTTCAGCACCTGACGTCGGTTCGAATGCTCGTCCTCAAGAGCAACCCCATCCGATACCTCACACCGGACTGCTTCCGCGCTCTGGCGAACATCGAGGTCCTCAACTTCGAGAACTGTTGGCTGGAACGCGTCCATCCACACGCCTTTCGCGGACTCGACAAACTGAACGAGATCAACCTCGTCAACAACGAACTCCGCGGACTGAACTCCGACATGGTCGACTTCCTCCCTCCCAGTCTCACCATCATGCGCCTCCACCGCAATCCGTGGAACTGCGACTGCCGCCTGCGCTGGCTACGGCGATGGCTCTCCCTCGGCTCCATCAACTGGGACTTCGCCAGCAACAGCCCCACCTGCTCGGAACCAAAACTACTCAGTGACATCAGCTGGCGACACCTCGGCTGGGAAAGGTTCGCCTGTCCGAGCGTCATAGTCAATACTGTTACCAGCGTTCGTGTCCAGCTCGGTACGAATGTCTCCGTAGACTGCGTCGTTCTTGGCGACCCCGAACCGGTCATTACCTGGACCCGCAACGCCAAATCGGTCCCGAAATCGATCATCGCGACCAACTACGAATCGAACGAGGTGGGCGATAAACAGGTGCGTAGCTCCGTCGCCATCAGGAACGCCACGAAACGTGAAATGGGAGATTACAAGTGCACGGCGGATAACTCAGCCGGACGATCCGAGGTCACCTACAAGGTCTGGACGACGGAAGAGGAAGAGGTTCTCTCGCTGCTCGGGAACTTCACAGCTGGACGGCTCCGACGAGAGGAGATCGTCCTTTTGGGCGTCACCGTCGGATCGCTTTTCATCGTCGCATCTGTCGTTGTCGCCGTCGTGCTTGTCGTCAAAAGAAATCAGGCGAGACATCAGACGTATAGGATCCACGATCTGAAGTCGGGCAGAAAGGACGACGGGAAGAATCTGAAGTCAGACAGCGGCGAAAGCACCAGAGAGAACACGCTTCTATCGGAAACTGGATCGACGGGACTTCTCGAATCGATCGGGGGCGACGATCATTGCGACACGGGGCTCGTTCCGCTACACTACCGCTCCCCATCGGCTACGAAGAAGAAGCTGCACGACCCGATCGACGACGACCCGCCCAGCTCATCGGACGTCACCTCCCGATGTCTTCAGAAGTTCTTCAGTCGACTGACGGCGGACAGAAGGACGAAGGACTCTCCGCTATCTTCGCCCATCGACGTCTGGTTCATAAAAACGGACAGCGGAGGTCAATGCGAGTTCACGCCCGACATTCTCCGTTGCGAGATGACGCTCCAGTCGCTGCAGACCGAGTCCGATTGCCTGCCGACGATTCCCGAGGACGATGACGTCGACGATGACGTCAACGGCAACGTCAGCGATCACATCAACTGCAGCATCATCGATGACGAAGGCGCTGCGGGCGGCGGCGGCTGCGGCGTGGCCTTGACCTCTTTTGGAGGTCATCGGGCAAACAACAGGAGTGGTTGCCTGGCGACGGATGGCGCGAATACGGAACGAGCAGACGATTCTAGGACTAAAAACCTAGGACTGCAGCTGATATCTTTTGAAAGTAGTTGCGGTAGGGTCTCTCTGTCAACCGCTTCATTCGACGACGACATGCCTAACGATTACAATCAGACGACAGAGAAGAGAATTTGCGATGAAACGAACTCTTTTCCCCTCTCCGATCCGAGATCACCCCCGAAGCCGCCAGACCCCTCCGTTGCGCTGACGTCAACGCTTTACAACGACACCCTAACCGCAGAAACTGGCCACCAAACGACTCTACTGAATTCGAACCACAGGTCGCAAAGTGCCGACGTACGTGCCACGATCGGCGACGAGGGACGCCATTACCGGTCGGACAACTGGAATAACTGTACACACAGTCGAGCGAACACTACCGACAAGTCCGCTGGGGAACTGGAGAGGGCAACCGGCGTTCGAGAGAAATCATGGGACAGCGTTAGACGGGCGCTTCGGATGGCGCCGAGCGATAAGGGTGTCCAGAGACCAGAATCCGAAGCAACGCAACACGATCGGGGCATAAACAACGACTGTAATTGCGACTACGAGATCGGATTTAGCGGTCGGCCGATAGCGGTGGTGCAAGAGGAAGAGGCGGAGGATGAGGAGGAAGACGAGGGGTCCGACGACGACGGCGGTGCTAAGCCCAAGCCAGGGCAACGAGACGCTTTCGGAACGACTGTCTAAGGGGGCAACTATACACGGAGTCAGTACGATCATAATCGATTTAAATCATTTATAATCTCATCCGTGATCACCTGCGTGATATCTGGCGACCACAAGCGCGTCTATCACGTATGTATACTATATGTATACATATGTAGATACACGCATACTGTATATATATATATATATATATATATATATATATATAATGGTACCCTATATATATGGTACCATATATATATATATATATATATATATATATATATATATATATATTATATATATATATATATATATATATATAAGGGTACAATGTGAATTTGCGTTCTGCAGGTGGATAGGCCAGTATGCGTGTATTCATATTATGTATGCATAATTGCATATGGTATACATGCATAAAAAATACATTCATCTATGTATGTTAGTCTCGGATTGAGAATAAACTTACTTGAACTGCTCCAGATAAATAAATATTATTGTATAATTATGCTTATCCGTATGTGTGCGTGCATGTGTGCTTCATTTCGAGTTACAGGAGAGCAATTCTTTGCCCTTGTTGACCTCGACCTACCCCTCGGGTCACTCCGTGCTTTGACTTCATCAGCCAGACAGCGTTATGAGTTGTGTGCTTGAACTCTATAAATCGTCTTTTATTCGGGTCCATAAGAAATGAGGGAAAACGGGAAACGTTTTATTGATGGACGGAGCAGATTGAATTTTTTATTATTCCTGTCGAAAGCACTTCGCTGTAAATTTTATTTTCATTTATACTGTATACCGCAAATGTTGACGTGCAAAATCCATTGTGGACATGCTCAAGGCCGTTTTAAGGTCGTCGTATGCCCTATGGGCACTCGTGCATTCATTGACCCCAACTGCCAGCTCTGCATTATGCTGCACCTGCCATGGTGGGGCTTCACCTCTGCAGAGGACCGAACTATATAGATTGAGAGATTTCTGAGGAGATTACGAAGAGCGGGATATACAGGGTGGCCCAATATAAAATGTCCCACCGGATAAAATGCAATTTCTCCGCAACCAATTGCGATTTTATACCAAAATTTCACCAATTACAGAAGAATAAATTTCCAACAATTCACAAAAATTTCACTAAACAATTTCCATAGTTTCAAAAGTTACAGCTGTTTAAATTTGTAATTCTATTT
>JACEVL010001040.1:90000-97500 GCA_020284085.1 Aporrectodea caliginosa
CTGCTGGGTTGCCGAAGCCCATCTTCTCTTCCTCCACGACTCCTCTTTTTTCCTATTCTCGTTCCAAACCATATCACTATCTCTTGCCATGTTCATTCTCCAATAGGCTCCTTTGGCGGGCCTCCGCCAGTCTAAAACATCTGCTCTATGCCTCATGCTATCACTTCTCCAATCAGTCGCACAAGATCTGCCCTCATCTTGTCTCTTAAATCTCTGATCCATCCGATTTCCTACTTCATGCCATCTGCTTCTTCTTCTTCTGGACTCATTTGTATTCCTGTTGGAATAGAACCAATTCTTCGTGTTTAGGCCATCTCCGTATCCTATTTCGTCATCGTATCTGCTATCGCTTCCAAATCTTTCTCCCTTCTGCTCTTGTGGCTTAAGATATTCTTTCACATCTGGTTTTCCATAGTCCTTGGTCTTGTTTGCCTTTGCACCTCTGAAACCCGTCCAAGTATAGTCGTGCGCCGATTCAAAAGCCCTCTTCCTACATGTAGGTGTTACGTTTAACGGTAAGTGATTCTGGACGTTTTCTCCGTCTTCGGCTCTAGGCAACTTACCTAGCCTACAGAAGCGACCGCTATCTACTATATGCTTGTCATCTCTTTTCACCCCAGGTGTTCCTAGGTCGGCCAGCATAGGATCGTTCAGCTGTGCCTTCTTACCAACTCCCAGCTCAACGTTAATCACCGCGCTTCCGTCGTTTCTGCCGTCCTGGTTCGTTTTATTCGTCTTGTACAAATAACCTTCGTCGACCGCATAGTCTCCGTCTCCCTCCCTCGCGCGGTTCCAGATGTTGGACAGAGTTGGGTCGTTGTGCTGTGCGTGTTTGAAGCCGCCTGCATCGCTCGTAAACCATTCGTCTGTGTTTGTAATTATGTCTTGGTCCTGCCCTTCTGATGTCCCTCGGTCTACTGGTGTATGATCGCCCTCCTCTCTTCTGCTGACACTATCAATCATTTGATTTCCTTCGCTATCAGCCTCTTCCGCTGAATCGTGTTGGGTTTCATGATTAACAGATGTGGCATCCGCTGCCGCTCTCTGTCGTGTCGAGTGAGTTTGAAGGTGGTCATTTTCCTGCCTCTGTTCGTCTTCGGTATCCTGCCGTGCCTGGTCATTAATGTCTTTAGGGTCATATACTTCGGTCGGCCTGGCTGTCGGCCCGTCTCTTGAACTGGGGCTGTCTTTAATCAGCGCCGGGTTCTGGCATTCGTCTTGCCATTCAGTATCGCCTTCGCTCGGGCGGAGTTCAGTGCGTGCGTTATCGGTCCTATCTTCCTGTAGGCCTACCGCCGTTCGCAGTTTGTCTGCTTCGTCATAGTCGCATCGTCTGGTTGCAATTAGTGTCATGGGGTGGGGCGATAAAGAGCCGTCTTGTCTGCGCCCGTTACTGGCCAGCACCAAATCAATTAAGTCCGGATTTGAAACGAATAAATCATGGCCCGTGATCATCTGGATTCCCAAACGTGGAATAACCCCTGCCTTGATTTTTATCTTACGATCGGTTCCAAATGTTGGGGACCATATTTCAATTTCGCATGTTTTAACACATTTTACGTTGCCAAAAGCACACTGAATTGTCATGGGCTCACATGTGGCAGATGGATTGTCTCTTGCTAATTCTGAATCGATCAAAGTTACTTGAGACCCACTATCCCGCAATGACTGCACAAGCTTCCCGTTCACATACATGGGTACTATAAACTGTTGTTGATAATCAATTACCTTTTCATGGTTTGACTTGGGTTTTACAAATCTGACCTGTGCATGCGCATGGGAATTGAATCTGTTTGTATTGCGTGTGTGTGGGTGATTCCCTGCCTGCTGATTGCCGTGGAACCCAGAATGCATTGGTCTTGCATCCTGACTTCTCTCGTGGTGCCTATTCCATGTGGGTTCTGTGGTGAAGGGCGCCTTACCCCCCCACTGGCTGTCTCTCGTGTCTGCATTGTGTGGCCTGAATTTATGACCTTGTTTATGATCATTCTGAGCGAGTTTCCTGGCCTCGCTGGCGCAGTCAAATTGAATGTCTGCAAAGTTAACTAACTCTGCTGCATTTGTAGGCCTGCGTGCCTCAACAAAATATTTGGCATCTGCCGGCAAAGTTTCCTTTACACGTTCCATCAGAATGTCATCTACTAGAGCGTCGAGACTGTTTATTTCTCGGCATTCCAAGTAGTAGCCGAACACATCTCTCAATTGGTCTAACAATTGGGAATATGATTGCTTCCCTACTCTGCGCATGGCTTTAAATTTTTCTAGGTAGAATTTCGCATTCATCCTGCAAGCGTTTAAAAGGGCGAGCTTTGTCTCCTTATAATCTGCGCACGTCTCTGTTTTTAGCCGATTGTAGTGCAACCGAATAGCTGGGTTCAAAAGTGAGGGTAGGATTCTTGCCCACTTACTTTCATCGATGCCTTGTAGGCTCGCTACCTTCTCAAACGAATGAAAATACGACGCTAAATCCTCTCCGTCGCCCATTGAAGGAAGTTTAGAAAAGTTTACAGAGTTAGGTAGGTCAGTCGCAGGAACAGATGTAGCAGTCTGCAATAGACCCAATTGCACTCTTTGCTGATTCAACGCCATTTCAGTCTCCATCCTTTCCTTCTCTGCTCTAATCAGTTCGAGCTTCAACTGATCCCTGCTGCGTTCGTCTTCCTCTGTCCCTTCATTCTCCGTTCCTCCTCCACTCTCTTCTTCCTTCTCATACTCCTCCAGTCTCTCGATCATCCCCTTTCGAGTAAGACCGTTCCACTCGATTCCTCTCCTTTCGCATTCCTCGCCCAACTCTCCTCTCTTCATTTTTCCAAACATGCTAACTGCACTATCACGGAAAGGTTTTATTGTGCCTTCTTATTCTTCAACCAAACATACGCGTATAGCCAACGGGGCTTATACTAAACCAATCGCACTGCCAACAGGGCAAACAAACTCTTAATAATCACACTGCCAACGGGGCAAAACTGAAAAATTACTACACTTTCGCACGATCTCTAACAACAATCAACACTCATTCACATGAACAAAAACTGGTGCTGTCTAGCTCACCCGGTTATCCTGTCTTCCTGGATGCGTAGTCCCAAAGGATGCCGCCGCGTCCGGTCCGTTGTACAGGTCCCTTTCGTCACTCGAAGCCTCGTCCGTCTGTCCGTTCGATCCGTCTTCTTCCTCTCCTTTCCGTTTTCTCCAGGAGCAGAACGTGTGGTCCCGAAGAAGCCGCCGCGTCTGGTCCGTTGAGGAGTCCCTTGCCGTCCCGGTTACTCTGTCTTTCCTGGATGCGTAGTCCCGAAGGATGCCGCCGCGTCCACTGGTACAGATCCCTTTCGTAGCTCGAAACCTCGTCCGTCTGTTCGTCGTCCCTCCTTTCCCTTTCTTTTCCGATTTCCCCGGAGCAGAACGTGTGGTCCCGAAGAATCCGCCGCGTCCGATCCGTTGAGGTGTTCCTTGTCGTCCTACGTCGCCTCTTTCTCCGACTGTCGATTCGGCGTGTCTTTGTTCGGTCTCCCTGCGAGTGTCTCTCGTTGGAGGTAGGTAGCGCTAGCACTCCGGTTCGTCTCTAAGCGTGAATCCCTGCTGGCACAATGTACTGAAAAAGATGTTACTTGCACTATCCTTTCAGTTATGGTGGTAGCGGTGTTATGTGGCTGAGCGCAGGCTTCACTTCGGCTGAGTATAGGTAGGCGTGGATTTAATCACGCAGAGACACACGAGACGCTTCACTTGACGAAATTCTTATAGACAGACGAGAAATATATGTATATACATGGCGTATTTACAGAACAGTAATTATCAGAGTCAGGTTGTCGTTTTAGAGGTCCGCACTCGCATCCCTCCGATCCTGCTCCCTTGGCCCTCTCCTTGGCCCTCTTCTCTCGCTCTCTTCGCTCCCTCGAGAGTCCTTCTCTTCCGAATCCGTTCGCAGAATTCTCCCTCTTCCGCTTTTTTCTGTCTTCCCTATCGCCACCGCCTGTCAATCAACGCTTTCGCCCCCCAATCGCGCCCTGCAGTTCGTTCCCTCTTCCCTTGCTCTGCTATCTGCCTTCTCTCTCCTTCACCCTTTGACAGGCGTGGCCTTCGCCTCCGCTCCCCTACGTATGTCGTCAGCTGTCGGCTGTCAATCATTTTCTTATACTTGCTACAATCTTAAACATTCATAATGGCAACTTTATATAAAATCTAAACTAACATATAATTATATACTAATATTAATATAGTCTTGGCCGATCTCACTACAATAATAATAATAATAATAATAATAATAATAATAATAATAATAATAATAAGAATAATAATAATAATAATAATAATAATAACAACAACAACAACAACAACAACAACAATGATAATAATAATGCAACTGTACATGCATGTACTGGCTGCTGCAAGACTGTAATCATATGCGACAGGTTTGCATATGTACAGGGTGGCCCAAAATAAAACGTCCCACCGGATAAAATGCAATTTCTCCGCAACCAATAGAGATTTTTCCACCACAATTTCAGCATTTACAGAGGAATGACTTCAACAATCGACGAAAATTTCACCTAACAATTTGCATAGCTTCAAAAGTTACAGCTGTTTAAATGTTTTATTCAATTTTTTCAAATTTCCAAAGAAAAATGGACAGTCACTTGCAATTTTCAATGTCAAATAAAATCATCTTTCATTGCGAAATCAGAAATCTGTTGAGCAGTTTTTCTCAAGGCATGTTCGAAGAGTCCACCCCTAGCTTTCACGCCAGCTCGAAGTCTTTGTGAAGCTCAGTATGGCCTTGTTGATTGAGTCCTGCGGTAGCTGGTCTCATATTCGCTGCAAGACTTTTTCAGCTCGTCAATGTTCTTCGGCATGGGATTAAATGTCTTGTAGCGTTCAAGCATAGCTACCCAGACGTGATAATCAAGAGGGTTAAGGTCTGGAGAGCTTGGTGGCCATTCATCATTGCCAATGAATTCACTGCAGTTGGTGGCAATAAAGCCTTGAGCCAACCGTGCCGTGTGAGCAGGCGCACCGTGCTGCTGGAAAATGAAACCAGACTTGCAGTCTTCAATGAGTCTGGGTAACAGAGTTTCAACGTAAAGTTGAGCGTTTACTTTAGCCTTGTCTGGGATGAAGTGCAGTCTTCCCTTATCGCTGTAACACACGCCAGCGGAACCATGATGTGCTTCGCAAACTTGGATCTCTCGACCACCAGGCGACTTTTCGTGAAAATCGCGCTTTTTGCCGACAGACCAAACGCACTTAATATATTTTAAAATATCTGCAGTTATTAATAGCTTGCTTCATAAACACTTTCTTTACAAATTATAATGAGGTCATATGACGGCATCATCATTTGGGTGTTACAAAACAATTTCTGTGTGGAAAAATCTTAAAGAAATAACTATTATTGTACCGCTCATCTGCGGATATTCGAGAAAATGGAATTGAATATTTAAACAGCTGTAACTTCTGAAGCTATGCAAATTGTTAGGTGAAATTTTCGTGGATTGTTGACAAATCATTCTTCTGTAAATGCTGAAATATTGGTAGAAAAATCTCTATTGGTTGCGGAGAAATTACATTTTATCCGGTGGGACATTTTATATTGGGCCACCCTGTACATGTATTTGTGCATGCCTAGCCTACTTTATGAGGAAATCTATTTGCAGCCAACAGCTGAACAGCAGCTGTTTTCAGTACAGGTTTTACAGTTGCGAGCAATCTCTCTTCGTCTTTATGTCTGTGTCGGATAATAATTCAATTCCTTCGTCTGATCTCTTGTTGGCCCGTGCGTCAGCGTGTGCGTGCGTGCGTGTGTTGACTCTTTGCGTCCTATTTCTATCGATCGCTGCTTTCTTCTTCGGCCACCGCTAGGTGACGCTAAGCATGGATGGCTACGTAACGCTGGCGGCTGGCGCCCGATGGCTAGACACCGGATACGTTGAGCTACTACGCTGTTTCAAGTTCAGCTTTGTTTCTGCTGTTAAATTAGTGAAACCATCGATCTTTGTCGATGACAGGTGGAAGGGGATCTGAAAATGTTTGGTGGAAAAGACTGAAGTGGAATTTGAAAACAAGAAACTTAATGCAACGTAGGCCTACTGTAGCGTCAGTAATTGTAGTTTACAACGGATTGCTCTAACCATAATCGTAGGATACAAATTTCTAAGCTGCTACTCAAAAGCTAAGCGAAGGGCACCGGGTTATTCACGAGCGCTGTGTGGTGTAAGAACTGTCGAGTCCTCTATCTGTGTATACCGGTGACATCCTCTAACTCTGTATACATATCGGTGACGGAATTTGTGCTGAAACGATTCGTTCGTATTTTAAAATCTTCTTTACGGTAGAATGAGGCCTATTATAGATCTAAGCCTATTATGTATTGTATTTAAGCTTATAATGTACTTGAGCAACTTATATATTTAAGCCTGTTATGTATTTGAGCCTATTATGTATTTGAAATGGTTTTCCTCTCACGTCTCAACACTTCGGACGAAGAGCGGTGATATCTTATAGCCCACAAAAGACAGCGTTGTACAGTAGCTCAAAAACGACAATTCTTCTTAATTACAACTCTCTTCAAATAAAAATCATCAATCTTTCCACCATTCCAGTTGTCCATCCGTACCACTTCATTCATCTTCCAGCGTTCCAGTCTAATCTTCCTAGTGCCACGCTGTTCTTGCATCCATTACACTCTCGCCAACCGTACTAAGCAGTCTCAACACCGAATGGACCGGTCCCAGAGTGGCGTACGTGGCACAGTAACCTTATATGGCATCATCATCTCTTCAAATCCCTTGGGTAAAGGCACGGCTACTGAATTGATCCAATCATTCAAACCTGACTCGCATTCTGATTCATTGCGCCAAGTGCACGGAGTTGCTCTGCAAAGTTCAAGTGATGTATATATCAATTCTGTTTGGGTTTTATAAATGGAAAACCAGAATACATAATTTATGTTGATAGTTTCTAATTTGCAGGATAATAAAACTATGTTGCACGAGTTTACAATGAAAATAATGACAACATTACTCTACAGAATCACTAGGAGTAGGGAGAAGATAGTGCCTACCATGGTAGACATTGATTGGCTAATAATACCTAAATGCACCGTCTTCGGCCACATTAGAACGCTGAAACTGTGTACAGAATGCCTAAGCTATGCCTAAACTATTATGCCTAAAACAGAGAAGAAACAACAGAGCCTCAAAACTGATTCTTGGGTCATAATAGACTCAGAGCTACGAAGAGAGATGCAAATGGTGTCAACTGAAGCGTTTTAAAGACGGAAGAACACAGGGAGGACTTGGCTCGGGTTCTAGAATCATTGATGAACGGGAAGAAGCGGGATCAGTTGGACGATTACTGCAGCACCAGCCACGCATAAATTAACGGCGACTCGAAGCTAAAACCAAATAATATTGTTTATGAAAGGCAGATCGAGGATCGACAGTGCAAGGCTTTCCCTTGCGATAGTCAAAGATCTACGGCATAAATCTAGACGATAACGCTGTC
>JACEVL010001040.1:102500-255000 GCA_020284085.1 Aporrectodea caliginosa
CTGTGAGAAGTCGTGCATAATCTCTGGCTCTGGGCAATTCAGGATTTTGTCGAAGTGTTGTCTCCATCTTTCTGCCTGTTCCTCGTGTGTTCGAAGCGTGTTTCCTGCAGCATCTCTAATTGGTAGCTTTTGCGTCATCCCTCCCGTTAACTCTTTTGTGATCTTGTATAGTGTCTTGGAGTCTCCTCTCTCTGCCGCCCTCTCTGCCTCCTCCAGACGATCCTCCGTCCACACTTTCTTATCCTCTCTGCAGCGCTTCTTTACCTCCTTATCCTTCCTACGATAGTCTTCGCATAGATCCTCTGCATATGTTCCTCTGTTGTATGCTTGTTCTCTCCTGCTTTTGAGTTCTCTGCGTTCGTCAATTGCTCTCCATGTACCCTCCCTGATCCATGTTTCCTTCCTTGTTCCCCTTCTCAACCCGATCACTTCTTTCGCCGTTCCATTGATCGTGTTTTTTATCCTCGTCCAGCTTTCCTCTATTGACTCCTGTTCTGCTCCCTGTTCACCCAGGACTTCAAATCGGTTCTTTAATTCCAGTTGAAACGTTTCCTGCACCTCCTTCCTGATTAACTTGGCCACATCTATTATCCCATGTTGCTGTTTTTCCGTTCGTTTCTTCAACTTCAGTTTAAGTGTCGCAATAACCAAGTGGTGATCTGAGGCAGCGTCAGCTCCTCTGTACACTCTCACGTCCTGCATCGCCGTCGCCCATCTCTTAGAAATGCAGATGTGATCGATCTGGTGAGTAGTCCTCCCATCCGGGGATCTCCAGGTCTCTTTATGAATGGTCTTATGTTTGAACATGCTTCCTCCTATCTTTAGTTTGTAGTTGCTGCAAAAACTGAGCATTCTCTCTCCATTGTCGTTCCTTTCTCCGGCAGCCTCTGCTCCTATCACATCCGCCCATCCCTCTCTATCCCTCCCTATCTGCGCGTTGAAGTCGCCCATGACTATTTTCTGGTCGTGTCCCGGTACTGCGTCTATGACATCCTGAAGCTGTTCATAAAATTCATCTTTTTCCTCGTCCGTGGCCATGTTTGTTGGTGCATACACCTGTATGATAGTTGTCTTCGTATGTCTAGTCTGGATCCTGATGGTGATGATTCTGTCGCTTAGCGGCTCCCATCCAACTACAGCCGCTGCCATTCTTGCATCGATTGCTATACCCACTCCTCTTTCATGTCTTGTTCCTCCAGAGTGGTATATATTCATTCCTTCAGATGTAATAATACCGCTCCCAGTCCATCTGATCTCACTCAATCCCAATATATCCAGTTTGTATTCCTCATCTCAGCTAGCACCTGCGCCAACCTTCCCGTAGCGTACATCGTCCTTACATTCCAGCATCCTATCCGTGTCTTAGCTTTGGCCGTCAAGATCTGGGTCTTCTGAGTCGTGGCTTCCTTACGGCTTTCACCATTACTCGTCAATAATAGGTCTTCCACCTTCCCGTCTCTCCTCGGACCAGCTTCGACAGTGTAATTGTAGTTAATCTGTGTCGTTTCTGTTGCGGTAATTTGTTTTACCCGGGAGGGCTGCAAACCCTCCGCGGAACCCTCCTCCTTTACCCGGGCTTGGGACCGGCACAGGTTCCATAGCAGGAACCTGAGGCGGAGTTCTTCGCAAAGTAAATGTAAAAGTGTAAAATGTAAAAAGTGTAAAATGTAAAAGTGTAAAATGTAAAAAGTGTAAAATGTAAAAAAAAGTGTAAAATGTAAAAGTGTAAAATGTAAAAAGTGTAAAATGTAAAAGTGTAAAATGTAAAAAGTGTAAAATGTGAAAAGTGTAAATGTAAGCCTACACGTTTTTCTATAGCGACCGTATATCCAGTATGGCGTCAACCCTGCTCATTTATCAGGGAATTGATTGGGTGAGATTCTTCGCCACCGCTGCCCGGGCGAATGGATGCCATGCCATTTAAGGTCCCCGTGTACAGGCCATGCCAGCCCAAGATTCAAATCTCTCATATACAATACAACACAGCTGCCTTTGAGGTAGCCCAAGCTCAGAAGTGCACACGCCTCGGCGGCGCAGAAGCAATTATATTGCAGAGCAATTGTGCGCGAAGGACTTGCTCAAGGTCCCTGCACTACACAGTTAAACCACCCCGGATGAGGGTCGAACCCGCACTCTCGGCGTTACAGGTCAACCGCTCTAACCGGTCGGCCACCACGCCACACATAGCCACGATAGGCATTGGGTGCGAGATAGGCTAGCGTGCTGGACTGTACACTGAGAGGTCGGAGGTTCAAATCCCACCAGGACAGAGATTTGTGTCGAGATTTTTGTTCCACATTCGCCCTTAGCCAACTCAGCTATAAGCTGACCGTACACTGTCGGTGGGAAGATCAGACGCCGAGGGAGAGGACTGGTCAGTCGCCCTCATATGCTGAAGCTAAGAAAATGAAGTCGCTAGCACTTCATACCCATGGCTGCTCAAGGCTAGCTTAAGGTACTGCCCGTCTCCTTCTTCTAGGTATGCGAACCTGCATCCTGACTTGCAGAGGTGCAAGAGACGTGCGTCCTAACCTCAGAGCAGGTTACTTGAAGGGGCGCTATTTGAATTCTCAGAATGAATAAATGAATTATGTAGAAATATCTCGTTGGAAGAGCTGGCTAGGCCAAAGGTTTACATGTAGATGCTCTGTGACTATTATCACAAATGAGCTTAAGCTTACTTAAAACCAGACGCATTTAAGCTGAAGCCTTATAAGGCGCTCCGTGTGCACGGGGAATAAAATAACATTGAAAGTATCATTTGTGTATATTATGTAGGCTTAATGGTGCTTGGTATGGCTTCGGTATTGTTAAAAAATGCGTTACCCATAATACACTTTTTGTTTGTGCTTCTTATATTTGTTGCAACTTTATTGTCCGCTTCCTATGAAACCTTATTGTTTTGCGTTTCTCGATGTTGCATGTATTACTTTCTTCTCGTCGTCGCCGTCTCTATATCTGTCTGTCTGTCTCTTTTGCTCTCTGTGTGTGTATATATATATATATATATATATATATATATATATATTCATTTCAGAGACAGACATATATATATATCTCAGACAACGAGTAAGCTCCTTCGAATGATCTGGCTCCTGCGATTTTGTGCGTTGTGGAAACCTTAAGATCATGATTACGATTAGGATTAGCAATGTGTGGTTAAACCGTCGTAGTGATCGTCCAAAGTATTCCCAGCTGTCACAGCCAGCTGCTCCTTGGAATGATTTACCACTGCAGCATCTTGTATAGGATCTACGCTGCTGTACATTCCCTACACGACACACCACATCACCATCGTAGAAATCTACCGCAGACGATTCAAAGGTTTACAAAGAGTCTTCTGATGTTCCCACATAAAAACGTTAGGAGACGAGGCAGAGGCTCACAATAGACTACAGTCATCTGAAGAAGGTGAAAGAGACCGACGGCTTAACGGACTATTATTTATTATGGACGCACCTGCATCTGAACATAAGTCTGTCTGTCTGTCTGTCTGTCTGTCTTTCTGTCTGTCTCTCTGTCTGTCTATCCAGCAAGCCAGCCAGCGAGACGTTTATCAAGTTATATCTGTATGTACAACAGTTCTGTCTGTCTGTCTGCATATCTGACTGTCTGTCTCTCTGTCTATCTATATATCTGTCTGTCTCTTTGTCTGTTTGTCCCTCTGTCTGTATGTCTGTCTGTCTCTATTTCTGTATGTCTGTCTGTCTGTCTGTCTGTCTATCTATCTATCTATCTATCTATCTATCTATCTATCTATCTATCTATCTATCTATCTATCTATCTATCTATCTATCTATCTATCTATCTATCTATCTATCTATCTATCTATCTATCTATCTATCTATCTATCTATCTATCTATCTCTGTTTGTCTGTCTGTCTGTCTATCCATCCATCCATCCATCCATCCATCCATCATTCTAGTGATGTAAATTTACCGGTAAAATATTTTTGCGGTAAAAAATCCGGATTTTTTACCGGTAAAATTGGTAAAATATGGTAAAAAATGGTAAAAAATGATTTAACTGATGTAGTATCTTGGTTTTGTTCCCCAACGGTGTGTTTAGCCATTTATCAGTTACAGACAAATATTGAAATGCCGTAGTAGTCCTATTGAATTGCTAAATAGATAGTTTGTTTGGAAGAAAAACACATTTTTATTAGAAAGTGAGTTTTCTGTCACAAATTGTAATATTTGTTGTAAGTGTTCAGCCCAGTTGAAAACTTCTCTGATATTTGGTGGGCCTATATATCAGGTCTCATTGACTTAAAAAAGCTACAACTTATCAGTTCTAGTAGGTAGAATTTATAGAAATAGAAGATACGTAGGCTCCAGTGTAGCTGTCTATTAGGCCCTATTATAAGTAGCCTAATATTACTTGCCACTTGCTGGGAGATTTCATAGTTAGATTTCTGCTACAGAAAATGGTGCATGAATGATGAAAACTAGTTGAAATTTTGGAAGAACTAACGGAGTATTATTTCAACACAATTCAGCAATCATCCTACATTATTTGTCAACAGGTGATGAGCCCGTGAACAGAAAGAGAAAAGGAATTTTACACATCAAAGCGCATAGGGCATATATCTAAGCAACTCCCAAGCCTATGATTAGTTGCTACAATCCTGTGATTGAAGCTGACATTGAAAACCTTAAGTGAATATTGATACTAATAATATTCATTATGTTATTTAATAGGCCCTAAGTAAAAAGAAATGACTTTAAGCATTTACCATTTTAATCATTTTTTACCATATTTTACCATTTTTTACCACGGTAAAATATAATGCGGATTTTTTACCGGTAAAAAATCATTTCACATCACTACATCATTCCATCAATCCATCCATCATTCAATCAATCCAGCCAGCCAGCCGTTTATTCAATTATATCTATACATGTATCTACCACAGTTCTGCATTCACTACACAGGTATGTTCCCTTTCATTTTCAACTTGCGGGTTTTGCGAAAGGCCTACGCCATTTGAACTGGAATTTCCACAGATCATTATAATACCTAATTAGCCTAATAAGTGTTGAGACACGAAAACAACGGCTATCTCCGGGTATATTAATAATAAATAGCTTAGTTTGACTATTAAATAGGTTGCTCTTTCGGTGGCATTGCGTTGAGCCTATAAAACACTAATAAAGTGCACACTGATCAATTTACTAAAGGCCTGAAAAACTCAGAGTTTGCTCGTTGTAGTAGTAGTCAGGCGGAGCTGAAACTTGCAGTTAATGATTTGTCGTGATTTGCGATTGATCGTCTGTACAAAGAGTCTCTCTTCAGAGATTGGAAGAAGTCTCTGAAGTTGGAACGACGTGCTATAGGTTTCTAGACGTGGCATTGGAGAAGGAGGATTTGTTTCATCTAAAGGTAGGCTAACTTTACCTGGCGGATTTAAAGGTGCAGTGAAGAGTTTTCCACTGAGGACTATAATTATTATATCAGCATCATCAGTTCCTGACGCCAGCAGTTTGGCGGCGATGGGTACAAATAAATGATATCCATTGTCCTCGGTGATTATTTGTCAAGTCCATTGCTCCCCTTAAGACTCTGTAAAGGTCTGTATATGAGGCCTATGTAAATACTGAATAATATATGGTCACGGCATTATTCTAATCAGATGGTATAAGATTATGCATGAAAATAAGAAGAGCAATCCTGTAAGCTAACCGCGAGAGGAAACCATGGGTATGAATTACTAGCCACGACTTAATTTTCTCAGTCTCGGCATACGGTACCGGATGTCCAGTCGTCTGTCTTCGCCTGTGAAACACCGAAGGTCAGTATAATTAATTATATTTTCGCCTTCGCTAGGGGCGCAAGTGGGTAGAAATCTGGAAACAGCTCTGGCTGTTGACAGTGCAGCACACTAGTCACTGGCCTGTTGTGCAAGACCCATTTGCAAGACTAGCTATGCATACTCGTACAGAGAACACTGCCTACAACAATTAATGTGACCTAATAAATATGGCTTTTAAGAACGCTTTCGCAGCAGAGCACCGCAGGTCGACCAACAAAGTAGTAATTCCGCTGTAGTGGAACACGATGTTTCATGCCGCTAAGCCTACCCTGAGTTTCTATGGGCATTAGATGGAACTCCTATATAGGCTATGGGATCTACACGGATACCAAATGGAAATATAGGTCCTATAATTATGGGCTAAATGTAGGCAAGCTAGCAGGGTAAGAACGTTAACAGTTGGCACTGACAGCACAAGAAGCCTTCAGGTGGCAAGCCTATGGTTCGCAAGTTGATTGTCCACCCGCACTTTTCAGCCTACAGATTTCAGGATTTAATTTTAGAACATAGGTCTAATGCAGAGGCTTGAGTGTTGAATCGCACTTATAAGAACGCACAGTTAACAGCATCCCATTCTATGATCATAGGAATCATATCGGCAAGAACTGTGTAATAGGCTTTAAACGATATCTAAGTAGGCTAAGTAGGCTTAAGTATACCACTGAAGGCGCTAAAACATGAGATCTTAAATATGTCACTGAAAATATTTTTATCGAACTGTTTCTGGCGGGGAAAGCTCGTTTTTTCAATGAAGGATTGTTTCAGAAGAACCGTTCGATGCACGAAAAGAACCACTATCGAGTCGCAGTGCATATAGGCCTAGATCTACTGGAAAACGGGATAGATAGCTCTCAATGCATGGGTTGCAGGGCATTTGGGACTACTGGAAAACGGGATCGACAGATTTCCATGCATGGGCTGCAGCGCATAATGTTCCACGCGATTGTATGCGGGACATGAAGCAGAGATCCCCGATGCATTCTGGGCTACAAGGATTGATTCGAGATCCGTCAAAAGTGAAAGAATTTAATTCCAATCGACATTTAGTCAGAGGCGAAAATCTATACATAACTTTGGGGGGGGGGCAGATTCTACGAGGGCCGGATTTTTTGGGGGGACAGAAGGGTTAAAGTCAAACTTTGGGGACAGTCCCCTCTGTATGTCCCCCCCCCCATGATTTACGCCACTGCATTTAGTTCGACACACAAGCCAGATCAATCCTGACAGATTGACCACTATTCGATCAATGCAAACGATGACTTTACCCAGGTTACCAAGCGAGCTACCTTAGACGAGCTACCTTAGAGATGTTACCTTCCACAATCTACCTCTGACGAGCTACCTTAAACGAGGTACACCTTATACACGAGCTACCTTAATTAAATGTATACTACACCGATTTGCGATAGACTGCTGTATTTAGTTGACAAAACTTAAACTTGTAGATTGACGATACTGTTGTGCTATGGCCAAGAAGACTTACGACTTGCTGTTCAAACTGCTTCTCATCGGAGATCCTGAGACTGGAAAGACAGCTCTTCTTTTCAGATTTTCAGAGCCAGTCAATACGACGTTTGTTTCAACTATAGGTGACTGCACATTCGTAATCGATCTATGTGTATGTATGTATGTATGTATGTATGTATGTATGTATGTATGTATGTATGTATGTATGTATGTATATGTATGTATGTATGTATGTATGTATGTATGTATGTATGTATGTATGTATGTATGTATGTATGTATGTATGTATGTATGTATGTATGCATGTATGTATGTATGTGTTTGTATGTAACATGATGTAACGTGCTGTTACTTAATATACTTTATTGTTACTATTATTATTATACACGCTATAGCGTAACAGTCCGTATGCCTCTATACCGAATGTCCCCATTGCAGTTTTAGACAAAATTACTAATCTTTCAATCAATCAATCAATCCTTTTATTGTTTCCATAGAATAGTTTACAAGTAGTGATCCAGAATAATCATAATCAACGATCATAAGTATGGAAATTAAAACAGACAGATCACATGATTATCTTATTAACATTTAAGGGAAACAATCGGGTTCCCAGAAGGGACTGAAGTCCCGCTAAGTTAGGGATACCCGTTTACCATGTTAGCAGAGGGATGACAGTTGAGTATAGTCTACTCAAATAGCATTGTCAGAAAAAATGAGAATAACTGGCTTAACTAACAACACTTAACTAGGTCACTTAACTAATTGTGGTATAACAATGAATAACCATATTTAGAAAACGCATTGACTATTGTCAAGGAGGTAGGCTCTGACCTCTTTTTTAAACCGGGCAAGATTCGGAAGAGTGCGCAGTGACTTCGGTAGGTTATTCCAGACAGGAGGACCAGCACATCTTAAGGTAAAATAACGGCCTATATATTTGCTTTAACAGGAATGGACTTCAAAATTAAAACGATAGAACTTGGTGGCAAGAAGATAAAGCTCCAGATATGGTATGAATTAACTAAATTTGGTATGTCTTCCAACGTAGACCTATTATTCAACGTTTACAACATCGACTCACATATAACGCCTGCAAACAGTCCAGAACGAATGCTCTCGCCCGCGCAATCACCAAAACTCCCAACACCACCACATAACCTTTGTTCTCAAATCACTTCATTGGTTAAGTTTCTCCGCGCATTCATTACCAAATTGTCTACCTTACCTACAAAGCCCTTCAAACCTCCCAACCGTCTGATATTCGCCAGCAATTCACCATCGAATTAACTCCCCCACTGATCGTACTTTGTTAGTGCCAGTCCCAAGCCTGGATAAAGGAGAAGGGCGACGCTAATGGTCTCTGTTACCACACAGTAAACACAGTAAACAAGCAAACCATCGAACCGACCGGGTCTACTCGCCCATCATCATTATCTTTCTCTATCTCGGCCGACCCTAAGCTCTAAATTTATACATCGTCTATATATACGTTATCAATACGTCATCGAGGTACTGCTGACTACTTTGTTATGTGTTCTTGTGATTACAAGGGATACAGCTGGACAGGAGAGATTTCATACAATCACGACATCTTACTATCGAGGAGCTTTGGGGATGTTGCTCGTCTATAGCATCACCAACCAGAAAACGTTTGACAGCATCCCTAAGTGGGTGCGCAACATTAACGAGGTCAGAGTTTATCAAGAAGTTCATGTCGTTTGTGCTAGATTTAAAAGGTTTAATATATAAAATAAAAGTTCGTTTCTCTCTCAAACAGTAAACTATCAACTTTAAGTCACAACGATCAGTCAGCCATTTTTAACCTTGAGGCACGAGAAGGAAAAGGGTTTACTATCATTTGGCCGAAAGTCATTTGGTCGAAATCATTTGGTCGAAATCATTTGGTCGACGATGAAAACATCGAACGATCAAAAAGTCGAATGATCGTTTGGTCGACAATCAAAAATTCGAACGATCAAAAGATCGACAATCAAAAGGTCGAAAATCAAAAGATCGACATTCAAAATGAAGCATGTTTAAGAGAATTCCGACGATTTTACTACAAGTGCGCACACTCAAACATACATACACACAGTCCGACACACACTCACATACACACTTGAACCCGATCAGTCTGTGAGAGAGGGAGGTTGTGAACTACAGAAAGTGATATGAAAACAAAATTAATTAGCCAACAAATGAAGGAGAATGTGCACGTGCAAGTAACAGAGGACATCCCAAAAACGAACAACTCAGTCGAAGGTATGTCCCATTATCTTTTTCTATTATAGATTACACTTCGTATGCGGTTTTACTCTATGATTAATGGGCACCAGTAGCCTGCTACAGACTTCGAGAGATTTGGATGCTAGGCCTACATCGAGACCAGCCGATTATACTTACTAGACTTATTATGATTCTTGGGAATTACCTCCATGCTATAATTGGAAAACAAGTAATTCCATAATAATTAATCTTCCGGTTTACATAAATCTGTCAGATGCTTTTGGTATCGCTCTGTTCACCAAATGCGTTATGTTTTGCTTTTGTTAAGGTTGGCACCGCGGGTTCTGTCAGCTGCTTGGTGCCTATCATCCTTCAATATGGAAGTTTATTGAGGCCCTGAAGAAGGAGCAAAGCTTGAACGAACTGAAGCTGGAACAATTCTTAGCTGGACAACTTCCGCCTGCGGGAAAGAAGAAATTCAAGGACTGTGCTGAACGGCTGAAGAGAGTCGTTGCTGAGTATGGAAAGCGCCCGAATATCACAACCTTGAGTTGCAAGCATAGGCTAATAGTGACATTTTTTATATGGACAATCTTTATATAATGACGCTATAGATGTATAAAACTAGCCTTAGCATTGAATTAGAATACAAATGATAAAACTTGTAGTAAAATCGTCGGAATTCTCTTAAACATGCTTCATTTTGAATGTCGATCTTTTGATTTTCGACCTTTTGATTTTCGACCTTTTGATTGTCGACCAAACGATCATTCGACTTTTGATCGTTCGATGTTTTCATCGTCGACCAAATGATTTCGACCAAATGATTTCGACCAAATGACTTTCGACCAAATGATAGGATACCAAGGAAAAGAACTTATACCGAGCAAAGATACACGTAGTCGTTATATAGGTCTATAGTTTAAGCTTGATTCATACAGAGTATGAATATAGTACGCCTATTATATGATTATATGAAGTGAAACCTTTTCATGATCTGACGCTTATGCACAAACGATAGGCCTAAACCGTGGTTGTGGAATTGTAACTACTTGATTATTCAAACCAAACATTGTGATAGCCAGAACTCTCCAACCCAAAACGACGACACCTTCTTCGGCTCTGTTAATGTTCAAAAGGTCCGTTTAAGAGACTTACTTTTAGTGTGTCTATTAGCCACTCCCTAGAAAAAATGTGCACATACACTTAACACGTATTTCTATTGTAACTGGTTGCGGTCTGTCAACCTGTCAGAAAATAAAACGAATATCTATCGATCTGCATTAGCAGAGTTATGTTTGCACGTGTTTCTTGTCAGCATGCGAACGATGTCCAGCAAGTACTAGTTGGCAACAATTGTGAGATGGAGGACGAGCGACAGGTGCCACGTGAGATGGGTGAACAGGTGGGCAACATCTACGCGCAAAATAGGTGAAGAAGCGCATTTCAGTTGATGCGTTGTGAAGTCAGACCTAACTTTATGAGAACTCATGTTTCAGTAAAATGGAAGATTCTCTTAATTCAACAGGAGCTTAAATAGCTGCATGAAATTACTTGCTGTGAATTTCACGAGCAGAAAATAATACAAGTCAGTGTCTTACGTTATGGCACATCAGGTTTCCCAGATTATATAACATCATGGAGGTCTGGTTGCCCAGATTATATTGTATTGTATCGTATCGTATTTAAGCATTTGTAAAGCGCCTGTAGTAGGGTGAACCATTCAGAAGCGACCCTAGTGCGCGAGGCCCCGCGAAAAGAAGCAGCTTTTGAGAAAAGCGAAGGAAGAAGATAGACTGCTAGATAGAATTGTAGAGCGAACAGAAGGAGAAAGTGCATTCTGAAGAGAGGGACCAATTGAAGCAAAGGATCGAGACTGAGCCATAGCAGTTCTAGTACGAGGAGCCAAAAGGTCAAGTATATTGGAGGTCTAGGTGTCCAGAGTATACAAGATCATGAATGTCTAGATGCCCAGATTATATAACAACTAGGTGTTCAAGTGGAAGGTGTTGATTTAAGTGCAATACCCAGGTTGTTAACTTCAATTTTCTAATTATGTGCAGGAGTATGGAAATTGTCACAACTATGCACATGCCTGATTGTTTTGAAGGCTGCTGTTACGTCAAATACATGTAGGTTACTTATTGTATGAAATTATTTTGGTACTCTTTAAACAGGATATGCATAATAATGTTATTCATTCTAGTATACTGTATTTTATTTTCAGCTTGCTGCTGAGTATGGCATTCCGTTCTTTGAGACGAGCACAGTGAAAAACATAAACGTGAAAAAAGCATTCTTAGTCTTGGCCCAGGCCATTTTAGAAAAGGTGATGTCATTCCCTTAACTCCGGTGATTTATTACTAAGAAACCACAGTCATAAATCATAGTCCTGTAAAGGATCCCCCGATTGAAATCTGCTAAGTAAGTAAGTAAGTAAGTAAGTAAGTAAGTAAGAATATCCTTAAATACACCAACTTCTATTCGCATTTATGTGTACAAACAACAGAGTATACGAGAAAAATGATATAATGACATGACATCTGTACTGGCAGCCAGCAACAACGGCGCTCATCCTTCCATATGCTAAGTCAGAAATACCAGAAATAATTATCAGTTTAGATAGCCATAATATATCGAATGTGGTGGCAGCCACCAAGAAAGAGATTGCAACTTAATTGATCTAATTAAATAGCCACCGACAATTAGGCTTACCAATCGAGCATTGTTTTTCTGTAAGAAGCACGCCCGTTAGCTCCAGTTGAAACCTGCAGTAAAGGTCATCAATCAATCAACCAATTATAGAATTTATATAGCGCCTCTTCAAGGGCTCTAGTCAGAAGCGCTCCCGAGACAGGCCTGATCCTAGAGGAAAAATCTAATTACAGGTTAATTGCCCCACTTTGGTCGCAGGATTTCTAAGTGTGCAATAGGCCTATGTTGTGCTTCCTGAAAATTGCTTTTGATTAAACTTTTTGATTTTACAGCGTCAAGAGCCAGACACGGAGATTAAAGACGAGGCAACAGTCAATCTTGGAAAGGAGGACGAGAAAAGCAAATGCTTTTAGACTATGCTTCGCTCTCCCGATCGCACGCCATCACAATCCCACGTGCGCTGTGGCGACAACTATGCAGAGACTATTATTTTATCTCAATTAACGAACAGTCGCTATAACTCCATGTCATATTACGATATACGATCTTTCATGCGCCATGTCATGTTACGATAGACTTGGTTTCGCCCGGCACCTCGACCCTATCTACATGGTGGCATGGTGTCCATGTGTTATTCATGCTAGAGAGTGACAGTCTTCTCGCGGGAAGACAATCTCGTCTTCATCCCCGCCCCGCAACAAGTAAGTCTTCCCCATCCCCGCCCCATCCCCACAGGTTTTCTCCCCATCCCCAAAGGACGACATCACATTCCCGCAAAAAGTTTACACCAGTTCAAATTTAAAAATAAAATTTTTAAGCTTACAAAGCTATGCTGACTGCATTAGTCTGTTATCTTATCGACAGTTTGCATTGACCAAGTCCTGACTATATTTCTGACTAGTCGGCTTCAGGAGATAAAAAATTCTCCTTATCAGTTCTCAAGTTCTTAACATCAGCCGGGTTTATTGCCGGCTCATTCCCCATTACCGCGGTATTACCGCAATTGTTGTTCCCATTACCGCGGTATTGCCGCAATTGTTGTCCCCATTACCGCGGGATTTACCGATATTCCCAATGTCACTCTGTAATTCATGCATGATGTAGTTTGGTCTTGTTTTGGGATGGTCATAAAATTTTCAATTCATGTTCAAATTTATTACCGTCATATTGCTATTGACAATAGACTTTGTAAATTGAAAACTACATCCTGGAAAATTTGAATGAGTAATTCTGACTAGAAACCTATGAATAGAAACAAGATTCAACAACATCCAACTGTGTACGCTTTTCCAACTTTATATTCCGAATTTTCGTCTGAAAATGCCAACAGACTAAATCGGTCTACGCTTCAATTGCTTCAGCAACACAGTTCGTAATCGTAATCGTAAACTCGAAACTTCTACAGCGCCCACAAAAGCGAAGTCGCGGGAACCAGCTTATTCACAGGTGCTCAATCAAAACAAATTCGATAGGCAGGGGTCAAAATCCAGAGAGTCAGGCAGGCAGACAGGCAGGCGACTAAGGTGGATGGTGTTTGGTGTTGAGGCGACGAGGTAGACAGGGAGAAGTGTTGGATTCAGGATAGGATTTGTCAAAAAGCAGTGTTTTCAGTTTCGAGTGAAAGACCTGTTGCCTAGACCTCGACCTGAAACCGAACTTGACGTAACCTGCTAACCATTTTGTTTTGACTAAGTCAAATGAGCAGACTCCTGCGACTTTGTGCTCTGCGGAAATCTCGAGATTAGGATTACGGTTAACACTGTGCGGTTCAAATGTCGCTGTAATCAGCCATAGGATCGTAGTAAACTCTAAACTTCTAAAGCGCCACTCGAAAACCTAGCGCAGGGCTCCAGCTTATTCACGAGCGCTGAGGATGCCCAGCTGCTATAGCCAGCTATTGTTTGGAATGATTCACAGTGCTCAGGATGATCCTGTACATAGACCTACAATCCCTGCACGGCAAACGTCACCATCGCAGAAAGAGACTGCCTTGGTTGCCTAATAATTCTTTCGGACATAACTGCACCTGAACATCAGTCCGTCAAGCAGACTCAATCTATCTGTATGTCTAGCTATCCATCCAGCCAACCATCCATCCATCTATTTATCTATCTACAACAGTAGTGCATTAACTTCATATGTGTCTTCACTTTCGTTTTCAATCATGGGCGTATTTAGGGGTGGTTTTACGGGTTCAACCCCCCCCCAATAAGTTTCCCCAAAATTTTGTATATGCCTTTACATGGGAAATACCCTAAAAGCCGTAGTTTTTGCGACCATCTCCAATGGAAACCCCCCTCCCCGAAATCTTAAAACCCCTCCGAAATTTTTTTCTGGCTACGCCCATGTTTTCAATATCGGTTTAATAGCGAACGTCATTGAAACTCGGATTTCAACGGAGCATCATGTATATTTACGTACCCAGAGGTGGTCACATGAACAGCGCCTTATCTACGGGTTTAATGGTCAAGAGCTTCGTTCAATATTAAATAAAGTGATCTCTCGGTGAAATCACGTTAGGCTTGTAGTCTATACATCACTAATAAATTTTACACTGAGCAACAATAATATGACAGACTTAAAACTATGAACTTGCGAGTTGTAAGCGGGCTGAAAGTGACGATGTTTCCGTTAGAGTTGAAAAAGAGGGCGTATACTTGCGTCCTGACCTAAAATTTTGGAATTTACGTCTAGCCCGAGAAATTTGGACGTTTTGGACATTTGCTACGGACGTTAAAACGGCCGTTTGGGCGTTCACGGAAACACTGGCTGAAACTGGCAGTTAATGATTAGTCGTGATTCATGATTGACTGTCTATTCGAAGCTCCTCTCGTCGGAGATTGGAAAGAAGTCAGCAGTTGGAAAGACGTGCCATAGGTTTCTCGACGCAACGGAGAACGATCGAGGAGTTGTTTCTCTAAAGGTAGGTTAACTCCACCTGGAACTATGGGATATGACGCGGAAATGTTTGGGCGTTGTAATTATCTCTTTGGTTATTATTATTTTATTTTTATTTTATTTTTAATTCCAGTTATGTTTTCTGCTATTTTAGTTACCTATAAACAATGCATAAATAAAGACCACCTTATTTTTGGTAATGGCTATCGCTTCTCTAATTGAAACTGGGGGCCTTATTAGCGGGACCTAGGTCCCTTTAGGTCTCCTTTATTGACCCTTCTATTCTAACCCATAATGCTTTCTACTGCGGATTTAAAACTGTATGTACGTAAATACTTACATTGAATATCTTTGGCTGTTCGTTTTTTACCTTTCCTCAGCATTTGTGTGTTTTCATGTAATCTGGCAATTTTTGTTCTTGAAGGTCAATAAAAAATGAATGTGTCAGCCAATCAGATATCGTCTTTTCTTAAACATCGCGGGCGATGTATGTTGTAGTGAAAGCGAGGAAAACGAACGATGAAATAAAACGATGATACGAACGAGCATAAACTATATGTATAGAATAGTTATATTGTGTAGATGTAACCGTATGAAACATTAACCTAAAGACATGTATACTTAGATAGACCGAGCATGGAACTCGGAATTCATGTAACTCGGGGTGTACGCTGACCGCAGACGCCTGCACCCATTGCGCAGTAGATTTGACCATATTGATGTAAACACGTGAAGGATAATTGTATACGTGAAGGACACTTGTACTCTGACTAGCCTAGGGTTGAAAACTAGATCATGTAAACAGGGAAAGCCATGTAAGCAGGTGGGACACGTGCGCTTGACCATTTGGGCAGAAATTAGTGCACAACAGACTGACCTTGTTGACATAAACACAAGGACATTTGTACCTATATACTGACCTAGGGTGGGACTTAACTAGGTCAGGTAAACAGGCAAGGTCAGGTAAGCAGGTAGGACTGACCAATCGCGAAGAAGCAGGGTTGACCATGTTGGGGAAAAGACGAAAGATATTGCGCAGTTAGATTGACTCAGCAGGGACTTGAATTGCGTAGTTATAAGTTTGTTGATGTAAACAGGAAAGGGAAGACGTGCGGATTGAAAAGTAGCGCGATGGAATAACTACGCAAAAAGAAGGAAGCTGGAAAGGAGGGGAAAAGGGAGAGAGAGTAGGCCTATATAAGCGATGGAAGGACAAAACTAAGGGACTCTGAGGGACGGCAGCGACGCTCAGAAGAGACTTAGTTAGCCAGAAGGTTTCTCAGAGTACATGAACGTTGTATGACGGTCAAGTCGATAAGCTGTAGAATACTGTTGATGATAAATAAAATCGTGAAAAGGGAACGAGTGTCGTTTGCTGAAGAGGTCGTCAACGAACAGCCACGCAACAGGAAAATCCCCCGAAGAGACGCCTGCTATAGTACCGCTGCCACCAAGCCAGTTTTTCATCTGATGATTGGTGATAGGTATTCAGTACCGCGCCAATCATCGTTTAAAAACAGTACATTGTGCCAGCGCGCAGAGACGACGAAGCGAACGGCACAAGGAACAATCGAACAACGAAAGAAGAACAGCGAAGTCGACGACTGGTCAACAACGGACGATAGCACGATCAGAAGAAAAGACTGGTCAAACAACTGAACAGAACGGCGGCAGATCCACTGCACGTAAACAGACCGAGGACGAAGAATCAACCGGAGGGTGTCGGAGAACGAGTGTTGGTCAACAACGGGAAAGAGCGACATCTGGTGACGTGTAGAGGCAGACCGCGGACGAAGAATCAACCGGAGGTCGAACAGAAACAACGACTGGTATCGACAACGGAAAAGAAAGCCATCTAGCGAACAATACGAAGGCGAACACAGGACGAAGGATCAATCCGGACCACGATCTGAAGAAAAAGAGATCGGTCGGGTGAGCAGATCCTGGTTTGACACTTTAAAGTAGCAGATGTGCATTATATGCTAGGAATATCGGCTGTTAAGTTACCGATTCCTAAGCATTATTGTGAATTGTTTGTATTTGCATGCTAATAGAGTAAATAGTGAAAAGAACTCTATTATAGCAGTTAATCTTAAGAAATGGCGAGTGGAAGCCTACTTAAAGATTTTGAATCGTTGAAGAAGAAAGACTTGGAAGAAGAATGTATATTTAGAGGAATACAGCCAATTGGGCTTGAAAAGAAAGAAATGATCAGAAGATTGAAACAGTATGAGAGAAGGCATGGAAGAGAAGAAGGAAATGAAGGCACGTCTGCAGAGGAAGAGGAAGAGGTTGTAGAAGACAGAGAAGGTGAACAGGTCGAGATCAGCGATAGCAGAATAAGGCTTGAACTGATCCGAGCTGAGGAAAGGAGATTTTTGGCGGAGGCAGACGCTGCAGAACGTAAAGCCAGAGCAGAGAGAGAGAGAATGGAAATGGAGAAAGAAAGAATGGAGATGGAATTGACGTTGCTTAGAGAAAGAGCACAATTGGGTTTGCTTCAAAGAAACTCAAATGAAGACGTCAACGTCGAGAGTCGAGTTGAAGCTAGTAGAGCCAAGACAATTAGCGTTTTGCCGAGTATGCACGAGGATGAAGATCCAATTTCTTATTTTCATTCCTTTGAGAAAGTAGCTCGATTGCATAACATAAATCAGTCTGAATGGCCAAAACTACTTCCTGCTCTACTAAACTCAACTTTAAGGCAACACTACAATCGCTTGTCCTACGACGTTTGTAATGACTTTAAAAGAACTAAAGCCGAAATCCTAAGTGCATGTCAAATGAATCCCAGGTTTTACTTGGACAAATTCAGGACAATGCATCGTGTAGGGAAAGAAACATATGCTCAATTCTTATGCAGGTTGATTGATGTGCATGAGTATTATTTAGAAGCTAAAGAGATAGCAGATTTTGACAGCTTTAAGGATGACGTGATAGCAGAAAGGCTTCGTGATTCGCTGCCAAATGAAATCAAATTCTTTGTTGAGGCTAGGCGCCCTTCAAACGCAGTAGAAGTAGCTCAGTATGCGGATCTTCATTTCGAGTGCATGCAAGAAGCAAAACGAGGTGTTGCTGCTTTTGAACGCAAGCCTTGGAATAAACCCAAGCCTGCAACTGCGGAGATTAGCATAAACATGCAAAACACGCATGCGGTAAAGGGTAGAGGAGATGGTGAGGCGCAAAAGCAAACTAATGGACAAAGCAAAACAAACAATGGATACAGTAATGCTTACAGGTCAAACCAATGGCAGAGAAATGGGAAGCCACAGCAGGGATACTTTAAATCTGGTTCGATATCTCATGGCACAGGCAATGATAATGCACGGGTTAACTTTGTGTACGACTTGGCAAAGCTAAACAACATTGTTGAATATCAGAACAATTTTGTTGTACCTCTGTTACTAAACGGTGTGGAACCTGTGTCCTGTCTTCGTGATACAGGTGCTCAGGTCACTTTGGTGAACGCAGATCTTGTAAGAGGTAAAGCATCTGCCAAGCAGGACTGCATTAAAGTATTAAGTGCATTTGGGGAACCACAGGCGGTGTCCATGACCGAAATTGAAATTTCATCCCCACGTTTTGGTACTGACAGAAGTATTAAGGTCAAGGCAGGGGTAGTGGAAGGATTGAATGTAGGTGTCCTCCTTGGACACGATGTATTTCTGGAAAACCCAGATATTATTGATCCTATCTTTGCATTGGGTAAGGTAAGGCAAGCCGACCAGCATGACAAGCACAAAGATGCCGATGGGACTGATGGAAACAGTCAGGTACCTCAATCGTTGATGGTTACCAGAAATAAAGACTACAGTAAACCGCAAGTGGAGAACGAGCAGATTCCACAGGAAGTGAAAGAGAACGAACAAATGGTTGAAATAACACCAGAGAAGAACGTGGAAGAAGAATCAATCAATAGTCAACCGAGTATCAGTGAAACTGACTTAGGGATCGACACGATTGAATTCAAGCAAGAACAAGAAGATGACGAAACCTTGAAAAGCATGTGGCATCAAGCCAGAACGGAGAAAGCTCCATACATAATAAGCAAAGGCCTATTATACAAACAGAAAGGATCAGTGTCAACTGAATGTACAGATGATTCACCGAAGACTCTAAGATTAGTCATACCTGTCAGATACAGACAGAAGCTTTTGGAACTTAGTCATGATTCAGAATGGGCAGGACATAGAGGAGTAAAGGCTACAACGGCGTGTTTGAGAAGAGAATATACATGGCCTGGAATGGATGAAGAGATAGCCAATTATGTAAGATCATGTCCGATTTGCCAAAGAACAGCAAGTGTGCCGAAAAACCACAGGGTTCCTCTTCAAGAAGTACCAATAGTGGAAGTTCCTTTTGAAACTTTGGTAATTGACCTCATGGGACCAATCATTCCCAGCTCAAGTAGCGGCAAGAAGTACGTGCTGATCATAGTGGACCAGATGACACACTGGCCAGAATTTATACCGCTAGGAACCATGAAGGCAGAGAAAATTTGTAAAGCGCTAGTTGAGGTTTTCTCCAGAGTTGGAATACCTAAATACATAATATCAGACAATGGAACACATTTTAAGAATCAGCTAGTGCAAGGCCTGGAAAAGTTATTAGGCATCAGTCCAATCTTTTCCACAGTGGAGCATCATGAGACAGCAGGAAGCGCGGAACGGATGATAAGAGTTGTGAGAGACATGCTGAAGAAGGTGACGATAGAAGAACCGAGATCGTGGGAAACTGTACTGCCGCTATTAGCATTTAGTTGCAGACAGATTCCTTCAACAGTGACAGGATTTTCACCGTTCGAGTTGCTGTATTCTCATGACGTCAGAGGACCATTGCAGGTATTGAGAGATGCATGGACAGGACAGCTCGAAGGACCAATACCGAAAAGAAGCGTCGTTGATTATATCACCATGACGCAAACACACATGAAGAGATGCGCAGAAATAGCACTGGAGAATGCTAAAGAAGCAAGAAAATCTGCGAAACAATATTACGACAAACAGTCATCAGAACGACAGCTGGACCCAGGTGAAGAAGTATTGCTGTTGAGGCATGGAACAGAAAACAAATTGTTAGCTAAGTGGGAAGGTCCATACACAGTTACAAGAAAGCTGTCGAACGTAAATTACGAGATTGAAATAGAGAAGGGCCGAAAGATCTATCACATAAACCTTTTGCGAAAATGGTTTAGAAGGCCAGGAAGTGGACTGTTGCCAAGTGTTAATCTGATTTTAACTGCGGATCCACCAAGTGAAGAATATGAGACTCTGCCAGTCATAGATGATGACAGTGGTGACAATTGGGGAGGTGTTGAGCACCTGACACCAGAACAAGAGAGCCAAATAAAGGACCTGATAAGGGAATTTCAGGACAGATTTTCAGAAAGACTAGGACGGACAGAGCTCATTAAGCATAAGATCAAATTAACTACAGAGAAGCCCATTGCACCAAAAATGTACAAAATACCGGAAAGTCTGAAAGACAAAGTGCATGAGCAGCTAAAGATGATGCTTGAGGATGGTCTTATAGAAGAGTCCACGTCACCGTATGCTAGTCCAATAGTATGCGTGACCAAGAAAGACAAATCCATCAGAATTTGTGCTGATTTGAGAGCAGTGAATAGCATCACAGTACCAGACGAATATCCTGCCAGTGACATGAGGAACATCTTAGAACGAGCGGCTGGAGCTGTTTACATAACAGGTCTTGATTTACAGCAAGCGTTCTATCAAGTCGAGCTAGAAGAGGAGAGCAGACAATATACAGCTTTCAGAACACCGTTCGGATTGTTCCAATACACCGTCATGCCGAATGGCTCAAGAAACGCGAGCAAGTTATTTCAAAGGTTAGCAGATCAAGTGTTGAAAGGAGCTGAAAACTACGCAGCCGCACACGTGGACGACATAATCGTTTTCTCAAAAACATGGGAAACGCATCTTCAACATTTACGAGACGTCTTGACGAGACTGCGACAGGCTAACCTGACAGTCAAACTTCAGAAATGTCAGTTCGGGAAAAGATCAATTAAAGTCCTAGGGCATGTGCTGGAGAAAGGTCTGATCAAACCAGATCCAGAGAAAATAACAGCCATTCAGAGTTATCCTATTCCGAAGACAAAGAGACAAGTACGTGCGATCTTAGGATTAGCAAACTTTTATAGGCGCCATCTGGCGAACTTTGCAGAAATAGTTGCACCATTGACAGAGTTAACAAGAAAAGACAAACCAGATCGTGTGAAATGGACTCAAAGGGAAGAAAGTGCTTTTGACTTGCTAAAGCAAGAGCTGACGTCAGAACTTTTTCTAATCCCGCCAGATGTACGAAAACCGTTCATCTTACGATGTGATGCCTCAGGGACAGGTTTAGGTGCCGCACTACTACAGAAAGACGGACAAGACATCGAAAGACCCATCAGTTATGCCAGCAGAAGGCTCATTGATAGAGAAGCTAAGATGAGCACAGTAGAAAGGGAATTGCTGTGTGTAGTTTGGGCCCTTAATCATTTCCAACAGTACACCTACGGGGCTAAAGTACATATTTATACTGACCATAATTGTCTTAAATGGCTTCAGACGATGGCTAACACCAATCCCAGATTGACCCGTTGGGCACTGGCCATTCAAAGATATGACATCGATATTAATTTTGTGCCCGGGAAGCATAATGCCTTAGCAGATGGCTTATCTCGAGCGTTCATGGACGAAGCTATGGAAAATCGTGCTAAAGGTTGTAATTAGCATGAAGTGTTGTCAATATAGAAGTAGATGTTAGCTTTTATTGCTTGATATTACCTATGTTTGTTTGTGTTACATATGTTGAAGATATTATCTAACGCTATGATGAAAAGCCTGGTGACCGATGAACAGTCATCTGTGCTACTGTAACGTATCATCGGAATACAAATCCTCGAAAAAGCCAAACTTTTCATTCCATCTGATTGCTCGACCTGGAGCCAGCAGCATCAGAAGTTGGATGATGTAGTGAAAGCGAGGAAAACGAACGATGAAATAAAACGATGATACGAACGAACATAAACTATATGTATAGAATAGTTATATTGTGTAGATGTAACCGTATGAAACATTAACCTAAAGACATGTATACTTAGATAGACCGAGCATGGAACTCGGAATTCATGTAACTCGGGGTGTACGCTGACCGCAGACGCCTGCACCCATTGCGCAGTAGATTTGACCATATTGATGTAAACACGTGAAGGATAATTGTATACGTGAAGGACACTTGTACTCTGACTAGCCTAGGGTTGAAAACTAGATCATGTAAACAGGGAAAGCCATGTAAGCAGGTGGGACACGTGCGCTTGACCATTTGGGCAGAAATTAGTGCACAACAGACTGACCTTGTTGACATAAACACAAGGACATTTGTACCTATATACTGACCTAGGGTGGGACTTAACTAGGTCAGGTAAACAGGCAAGGTCAGGTAAGCAGGTAGGACTGACCAATCGCGAAGAAGCAGGGTTGACCATGTTGGGGAAAAGACGAAAGATATTGCGCAGTTAGATTGACTCAGCAGGGACTTGAATTGCGTAGTTATAAGTTTGTTGATGTAAACAGGAAAGGGAAGACGTGCGGATTGGAAAGTAGCGCGATGGAATAACTACGCAAAAAGAAGGAAGCTGGAAAGGAGGGGAAAAGGGAGAGAGAGTATATAAGCGATGGAAGGACAAAACTAAGGGACTCTGAGGGACGGCAGCGACGCTCAAGAAGAGACTTAGTTAGCCAGAAGGTTTCTCAGAGTACATGAACGTTGTATGACGGTCAAGTCGATAAGCTGTAGAATACTGTTGATGATAAATAAAATCGTGAAAAGGAAACGAGTGTCGTTTGCTGAAGAGGTCGTCACGAACAACCACGCAACAGGAAAATCCCCCGAAGAGACGCCTGCTATAGTACCGCTGCCACCAAGCCAGTTTTTCATCAGATGATTGGTACCACGCCAATCATCTACGCTGACCACCGTGCACTCAGCAGGTCAGAACTTTCAACAGAGCAAACGTAAACAAAGCCTAATGCATCGTTCTCGACGTTGTTTTTAGTCATTTACAAGATACACACATTGCAAGTTCTCTTTATTGAATTAACTCGTTTTCGTTTCGTTACGACAATCGTCCACAAAAGAAACGGGACTAAAACTTATCTGACCTGCAAAAGTCCCGGATGTAAAATCAGAGCCACAAACATAATCTAGGTCAATGACCCAATTTTCGTCCGTTTCGTATCCCTCTGTAATAATAGATGACGTCACCCACTTAAGCAACTTGAAACAATAAGTAAGTAAGTGAACGTGAAGGTATCGATCAGCATTGCAAAAGTTAACTATGCAAGAATACACCGCCGTTAATATTATTGTCTTTGCTTGAACTTACTTCAAAACAAAGACGTCTTGTCGCAAAAGTATTTCATCACAGAGTCAAAAAGTGGTGGTAACTGGTAAGTGGTAAATGTCACCACCGCGTAGGCCTACCGGTACTTTAAAAGCGGTGGTGACGGTCACAATACAAACTTACGCCTATGATCCCACTCGTGACATTCTGCTTAGCAGGTGGTACCTGTGGGGCGCGGTGGTGTAGGGGTATGTTCGGTGCCTTGCAGCTGGAGGGTTGCGGGTTCGAATCCACCTCAAGCCGCCGCGTAGGGACCCTGGGCAAGTCCTTCACTCGCAATTGCTCATGCGCTTCGGCGTGAAACTCCGATTCAGTGTCCGCGCTGTAGTCGAGAGCGCCTCTGAGTAGAAATCTTGAAGGGGCGCTATAACAAGTGCTCATACATAACCATAACCAGATAATCCATGAAAAATAACGTGAGCAAGCTTTTAATTAGCCGCGACGTAGGTTTGAAGCGTTGGCGATTTTATTTTCTTAGCCTCGGCATATGCGGGTGACCAATTCTCTTCCTCGCCTATGGATCTTTTGCCGAAAGTGTATGGTCAGTATAACTGAAGCGTAGCCTATGGTATTCAAAGATTTATAAAGCGCCTCCGACAGCGCACACCATTCATAGGAGCTCCCAGTGCGAAAGTCCCCGAGTATAAAGGCAAGTTTTTGAGGCAGCGAAAAGATGTAGCAGGACCACCGCATAATGTGTGGTGGTCAGAACCAGAGGGAGTTGATTCCGTAGGGAAGGGCCAATGCAGACAAAGGCGCGGGACTGAGCCATGGCCGTTCTCACACGTGACACGAGGAACAAAAAGATCAAGACGGTCAGAAGAGCGGAGCGGGCGAAGGGAGACGGCCGAGGTAGCAGACGTATGGGATCGCATAGGCCTACGTATTTAGGGGGCAAGACCCAGGTGAGATCGGTAGGTGAGGATAAGTAGCTTTAGCTGTATGCGAGCAGTGAGAGGGAGCCAATGTAGATGTTCAAGCACGAATGTTTCAAGCATGAATGATTCAAGCATGATTCCTTTGACTAATGTGCCATCTATAGAAATATTTAAAATAAAACTTAAACAGTATCTTATTGAACTGGAATAAATTAACTGTAATGGATGAAGAAATGCCACTGGAGATACCATAGCTGCTATTCAATCATCTTTTCTACCTACTTAGAAAATGAATGAAAATGGGGCTCCCTGGCATCGGAACACTGTTGCTCCTTTACGGATAGATAACCCTTTGACACTTAGTCTAGGAAACTGGCTGTCTTATGGTAGACAACGTTGCTGCATATTATATACTTGATAATTGGACTGAAGTAAATATGTATTGCTCGAATTGTTGTTGTGAAGAATTCGGTGTCAATAAAAAGTCTTGAATTGAATTGAATGAATGTGGAAGAGTCGTTGGAGACGGGCAATAAGCCTGGCAGCTGCATTGGGAATCGATTGCAGAGGGGAGGGTTGGGCTTAGAATTTTCAACCTGTCAACCGATGTTTAGTTCGAGACATCTTCTCTTTGTTTCTTCTCCGTCAGGCCAAGGCCAACGATGAGTCCTCTGACTTGTCGTCTCCAGAATTCTCTATCCTTGATTTGTTCCTTTGCTTCTGCAATGTTCATCTTCATTCTCTCCAGGTCCTCTCGTATATTATCCATCCATGTCTTTTGTTGTCTTCCTCTACTCCTAGTTCCCTCCACATATCCGTGTAAAGCCATCGATGGTAATCTGTCATTGTCAGTTCGAGACATATGCCAGATCAAATCTGATGGTTACCCACGGTTCTATCAGCGCTGACGAGGTTGCGAAACCAGGAAAGGTTAGCAGATATGAAAGCTGATGTGATGCCTGAGCTACCATTTTAAACTAAACACTCTAAGCACTTTAGTTACATCTCTTTTTTTATCTTATTTCATATCTAACTGTAAGCTACGATGCGGTTTGTCATCTGGCGAGTCAATAAAACGAATATCATCACCATAATTATTGTGTTGTATTGTATAGTATTTGAACACTTGTTATAGCGCCCCTTCCAGATTCCTGATCAGAGGCGCTCCCGACTACTGCGCGTACGCTGAATCGGAGTTTCACGCCGAAGCGCATGAGCAATTGCGAGTGAAGGACTTGCCCACGGTCCCTACGCGGCGGCTTTGAGGTGGATTCGAACCCGCAACCCTCCAGCTGCAAGGCACCGAACATACCCCTACACCACCGCGCCCCAGTTGTATTGTAATGTATTGTATTGTATTGTATTGTACTCCACGTATATATTGCGACCGAGCCACCCGCAGTAAAGATCCGAGAAATGAATCTCTGATAAACCGACCGACCGGGAATCGAACCCGAGCCGCCGGCGTGGAGAGCGGGCTACACTCGGCCACTCAGGATCTATTATAAGGCTGCGGTCACTTTATAGAAACTCGTGCATTTACGTTTTACAATTAGCCTATCCACCGATTTGCGATAGACGCACTGTATTTAGTAACAGTTGACGAAACTTTAACTTGTAGATTGACCGTAATGTTATGGTATGGCCAAGAAGACTTACGACTTGCTGTTCAAACTGCTTCTCATCGGAGATTCGGATACTGGAAAAACAGATCTTCTCTTCAGATTTTCAGATGATGCATTCAATACGTCGTTTCTTTCAACTATAGGTGACTGCGCTTTCGTAATATGTATACACTGTATATATTGTGTATGCATGTATCTGATTTCTGAATACTCAATCAATCAATCAATCAAAGAAACTTGATATAGCGCCCCTTCAAGATATCTACTCAGGGGCGCTACTATTTGCAACAAGGTGCGATCTGTGAGTTTGATCTTTATAGGCCTGGCCTATATTTATTTTTCCAGGAATCGACTTCAAAATTAAAACTATACAACTTGGTGGCAAGAAGATAAAGCTCCAGATGTGGTATGAAGTATTAACAATTAATATTCATTGTTACGTTACCAAGTGCTTTTACCACAATCGAGTAATACCGCATGCTGACAGTTTGACTCGGAAAACATTTAGAATGCGGATGATTTACGATGTAGGCTAGTTTCACGCCAGTGATAGTTGGATATTTCGACTTTTATAGTAGCCTACCGTATGTTAGGCTTCCCTAAACCACAAAGTGACTGTTTTGTAAACCAAATGCGGTTAGCAATTGGTTTATTAAAGGATATTCTTACTTACTTACTTACATACTTATAATAAAGGAAACACTTACTTGCTTATTTACTCACTTGCAATTTGAGGACGAATTTATAAAGACTAGTGTCACTTATAACTTATCAGAGACGCTCCCTGCCTTACAACACAAGCAATGATGGAAGAAATGGTTTTCGTGCGCTTACGGAAAAGAAGCAAAGAAAATAGATCGTAATTGTAATTGAAATTACGTCCAAATTTATAAAGCGCTACTCGAAAACAGCTAAGCACAGGGCACAAGCTTATTCATGAGCGCTGCGTCTTGTTCTGTGGAGAGCCGAGACGGTTGCCATAGAGACCAGAGAGAGGAGGCAGAGTAGCCGCTAGGGAGGGTTTCATTTCATCGAGGTACAGCAGGCTACGGTTGTGTGTTCTTCTGGTTACAAGGGATACAGCTGGACAGGAGAGATTTCATACAATCACTTCATCTTACTATCGAGGAGCTTTGGGGATTTTGCTCGTCTATAGCATCACCAACCAGAAAACGTTCGACAGCATCCCTGAATGGCTGCGAAAACTTGAAGGGGTCAGAGTTATTATATCAAGAAGCACAGTCATGTTGTTTGATTCATGCGCAGCACATTGAAAAAGAAATGAAACCTTTTCAGTCTGACGCTTATACGCAAAGCGATAGACATGTGTATTTTTTGTAAAATTTTCCCTAGTTTGATTAGACAAACCAAACGGTACACCTACCAATGACACCAGGTCCTGTAGCTTCGTCTTTATCTATTTCTGTTCAAAATGCCAACAGATAGGCCTATTTATGTCAATGAGCCACTCCATATAACAAGACCGCCTGCAGCTGTGCACAATGGCCACCTCTATTGTCCACTCCAAACTCGACCACTGTAACTCCCTTTTCTGTAGGGCTTACTATTGGTTATTGCGGACTTGATTTCATATAGCACCGTTGTATAAGTCAATATACACAGCTGATCTCCCTGACGTGGTTTTGCATGGAGCTGAGAAATTTAGGATATTTACATTACATTGTGGGGCGCGGTGGTGTAGTGGTATGTTCGGTGCCTTGCAGCCGGAGGGTTGCGGGTTCGAATCCACCTCAAGCCGCCGCGTAGGGACCCTGGGCAAGTCCTTCACTCGCAATTGCTCATGCGCTTCGGCGTGAAACTCCAATTCAGTGTCAGTGTCCGCGCTGTAGTCGGGAGCACCTCTGAGTAGAAATCTTGAAGGGGCGCTATATAAATATCTGAAATGAATGAAAGAATGAATGAATTACATTGCATAATGAGTGTACACAATATGTGTAATAATAATTATACTGCAATTCTAATTCCGTGACTTCTGTTACGCTGTAATCAAAGCCATCGAGTATCAGTTGACGGCCATTTCAATCAAAATGGAGCCTAAATCATAGGTCGAAATCCAAAACGTTATGGAAACTTAAGAATGGCAATTAAAATTCACGTGGCATGTAATCGTAGGCCTAATCGTAATCTCCGAACTTCTAAAGCGCCACTCGAAAGCCAAGCGCAGGGCACCAGCTTATTCACGAGCGCATATGTGCTTTATTATACCACAACACTTATTAAACACTCTTAATCTGTTATATAGGCCTAGACAGTCGTGTGTCACGCCGCCTTTTACATGATTCTTAAATGGCGCCTTATAAAGTGGTCCTACTTTTACACATAAACGCATACATAATAATAATAATAATAATAATAATAATCTTTTAATAATAATATCTTTTCTTTATTGAAGCGCCTGACAAACGCACTGCGCTGTACATTTACACGTTATGCAATTTAAATCTTAACTACTAACAGAACAGACAGCCTGCAATACAACGGCGCTAATAGCAGCCTACAAAGCATATCCGCCCAACGGGGCTCGAACTCGGTACCTTTCGGTCTCTGTGCCAGCTGTTATCCAATGTGCCACGGGCCCCCCCATGCATTGCACATATGTAATATAAGGCCCGGAAGACATCTCTCACGTCTGAAATACTGCAGATCGAGTTACCTACAAATTTTAGCTGAACATAGCTCGGAGAAAAAACGTCAAAGGAATAATCTTAAGTTTTTAGGATCATCTAGATTCTAGAACACAATATCAGACTAACGTGTGTACGTGTTTCGTTCTTGTCAGCATGGTGGCCATATTGAAAAAATTCTAGTCGGCAACAACTTTAAGAGTGACGAGGTGCGACAGGTGCCACGTGAGCAGGGAGAACAGGTGGGTTGCATGACTTACATCTATATGTGTAATAGGTAAGAGTTTATATATATATACATACATGTGTATGCATGTGTATATATATACATGCACGTATGTATGTATGTATGTATGTATGTGTGTATGTATGTATGTATGTATGTATGTATGTATGTATGTATGTATGTATGTATGTATGTATGTATGTATGTATGTATGTATAAAATGGATTGATTGATTGATTGATTGATTGATTGATTGGTATGTATGCATGTAAACATGTATGTATGTATTGTATGTATATATGTATGTATATATGTATGTATGTATATATGTATGTAGCCTATGTATGTAGGCCTATGTATCAGCACATTTTAGTTATGCCTTGTGAAGCTACTGTAGACTTAACTTAACGTGAAATAATAATTATTGCTGCAGTGAACTGGAAGATTCTCTGAATTTTACAGAAACTTCAATAGCTGCACTGTATAACTAGCCGTGAATTTCACGAGAAGAAACTAATGCAAGTCAGGGCATTGCGTAATGGCACATAAGGTTGCTCACATTATATCAATCAATCAATCAATCAATCAATCAATCAATCAATCAATCAATCAATCAATCAATCAATCAATCAATCAATCAATCAATCAATCAATCAATCAATCAATCAATCAATCAATCAATCAATCAATCAATGAAACTTGATATAGCGCCCCTTCAAGATATCTACTCAGAGGCGCTCCATATAACATCATGGAGGTCTATGGTAGGTGCTGATTTAGTTGTAATACTAGGCTTGTTTATTTCACTTTTCTGATTTAGTGCAGGAGTATGGAAATTATCAGAGCCATGGTTCAGCTGTGTAAATTTTATTTTAAAAGGCTCGTTTTAAGTTGAATAGGTTACTTAATTTTAGTGTTAATATTATTACTTTGGTTATCTTTAAACAGAACATGCATGTGGAGTTTAATATTCATTCTAGTCTTATAGGCCTATACTGCATCTTATTTTCAGCTTGCTGCTCTGCACGGCATTCCGTTCATTGAAACGAACACAGTGGACAACACGAACGTGGAGAAAGCATTCTTAGACTTGGCCCAGGCCATTTTAGAAAAAGTAACATATCATTCCGTTTACTTTTAAGCGATTTATTATACTTAGGCCTATATTACGTATTAGTCGCTATTGGTTCACTTTTGCCTTAGAAATGGTAGACCTATACTCGGACTAGAACTGGAAGTAGGCCTACAGTTCTCAGTGTGCGAAAATTAGGGGATCGCGAAAAATTAACAAAGTCTAATCTATTCTAATTAATGATAATCTAACGACTTTTATGGCGTCATTATAGTCTTAATTTGTAATAGAAACCAGGTCGAAATCTGATAGTTACGTTAGAGAAACAAGAAATTGTCAAATTATAGATGCATGCCATAATTATATCGAACGTAGCCTCGGCAATCAGAGAACAAGAGATGGAAATCGATCTCAGCTGGTCACCGAGAATACCATGCAGTCGGACGTATGTTACTCTATAAGACTTAGCCTACAAAGTTCGCCCGTGGACTCCAGTTGAAACCCCGTGCATTATACTGGTCCAGTTAGCTACCAGAGATGGGCACTATTAGTTAAATTGCTAATCGATTAGAATTAGCTGCTTATTCTGCTGACATTTTCTAATCGATTAAAATTAGCAATATCTTGTAGCTAATCGATTAGAATTAGACTTAGCTGTTTGCCTAAAAAGTCTAATCGATTAGTTAAATTGCTAATCAGTTAGAATTAGAATTAGAACTAGCTACTGAAATTTGCTAATCGACTAGAATTAGAATTACCGGTAGCTGTGTGTCTGATTGGATTAGCTAATGGATTAGAATCTAATCGATTAGTTAAAATCACATTTGTTCGCCAGGGCTTATCCCGACTGTTGTTAGTTGTCTTGTAAGGCGCCCTTGTAACGGCATGGCCGTGTTACGGTGCCATATAAATTGTCGTAATTATTCTTATTATTATTAGTTACCTATCTCTGTTAGCTAGCCTACATGTAGGCATACATTGGCTAGAGCGTTCGTCCCATGCGCCTCTGTCCGTGTGGTTGTCGGTTCGCTTCCCGATGGTAGCCTATTTCAGAGATTTAAATCTCGGACTTGAGCGGTCCGTAGACGATATCTTTAATGGCGCAGTAACCATTGAAGCGGGTAGCGATGAGGAAGGGTCTCGCCCGCTCAATTCATTGAAAAATGAGCAGGGTTGAGGACATACGTTCGTTACAGAAAAACGTGTAGGCCAATTTTCACATCAGGTTTAATCCAGTGGCAGCGAGCCTATAGAGATCAACTGCCCTATACTTTCGTCGTAGGTTCATATTGTAATTGTGTTTCTTGAAATTTGCCCGATAGCGCATTGGATAACACACGGGCATAGTGAGCGAGAGGTACCGAGTTCGAGATCCGTATAGGGCGGACATGCTTTGTAGTCTGCTATTAGCGCCGTGTATTGCAGGCTGTCTGTTCTTTTAGTAGTTCAGATTTAGTCTATGTTTTCTGTCATTTGTGTTCTTGTGAATTGTTTAACTGTCATAATATGTAAATGTACAGCGCAGTGCGTTTGTCAGGCGCTTCGTAAAAGAAAAGATATTATTAGGCCCTATTATTATTATTATTATTATTATTATTATTATTATTATTATTATTATTATTATTATTATTATTATTATTATTATTATTATTATTATTATTATTATTATTATATTGAATAGCCTACACTTGCTTTCCTTTCACAGTTGCCAGAGAAGGAGACGGAGATTGACGCCAGGGCAACAGTCTATCTTGGAGAGGAGACAGACGACGAAAACAAATGTTTTTAGACTGATTCGTTGCTCTTCGGACTTTAGACTCCTACACCATCAGCGTCTACGTGCATTATGGCCAGATTTATAAGCACAGACCATACATCTTAATTAACAGCATTGTTATATAACTCTATTTCATAATTTTTTTATTAAGATTAACAGTCTTTCATGTGCGTTACGTTTGCCAACTTTCAAAACTGCTGTCCTCTGTCGGCGTGCCCATGATCATTTGATGGATCCATTTGGGTCCTAATACGGGTCTTACCGGGACCCCATGCTGGCATGTGACAGGGTCGGGAAGCAGCAAAATAAAACCAAGTTTACCCTTCGAAGTTTTAATTACTGCCTCGTTTTCTGTAACTTGCTTCTAATTCGTCTGATGTTTGTCTTGTGGTTTATTAAATAATGAATGCAGTTCTGAATTTTGTTTTTATTAGTCGGCTAATTATCAAGTCGTTGTTTCCCTGTCCGCAGGCCACCATGGAGACCAAACAGAACCCATATTCCTATAGGGTTAATGAAAAGATTAGCTATCAGTTTTTTTTAATCCATAATTATTACTATTTACAAAATCAGTTTAAGAAATAACTTCAAATAAGCTATAGCAGCCTAGGATTAGAAGATTTAGCCGGCTATAGCACAAGATCATGATAAGTCGACAACCTACAAACTTCATTTCCTGACTATGAAACATGGAGAAAAGTTCAGTTTCTCGAATTAGAAGAAACAGATGAGACCTTAAAACTGATGAAAGTTATGCAGCAAATGTCATCATGGCATAATAAGGCATAAGGAAAGACGTGGCATAGAAATACACTTTACGAGAACTTGAAATTTGGGCACAAAAAACATTTCAACGGTTATTTTTTGGTAGTTGTTTTATTAATACTATCATTATTGAAGTAGGCTAACACTGACAAATTTCTTATCAAAATTGCTTGTACTTTTACTGGTATAGGCCTAAATGTTTTTAAATAAATTTATAGAAAGAAATAATTACAGGAATTTTAGAAGGAATGGAGGTAACAACTAATAGCCTAAGCTGGGGCAAGAAGAAAATGCTTTGTCCTGCTCGACACCCTTGTTGCAAGCCAGGAAGTCTTCTACCTAAATATTTTTACAATTCTGCAGCTTCTGCTTTGTTTACCTATATAGTTGTCAGCGATTGTTTAGTGCTCTGACAAGACATTCTGAAGACATTCACTACTTTCATCAGAATATAACTCGGATCTGCCTGAGCTCATAATAGCTAGTCCTGGAGATGTATGACACATGATCAGCCATCGTAAGCTCACCATCAAGAAGCACCCCAAGGTCCCTCACCACCAGTGGAGGCGCCAGGATTTCAGGATTGGGGGACTAAATCTCCAAGCCCTTCCCTTTTGACCCCTCCTCCCTGTGATTTGCAGTGATTTCCCACTTTGGGGGGGGGGTTGAACCGCAGTTAGGGGGGCTAAGCCCACCTATCCACCTGGCCCCGCCACTACTCACCACATCACAGGACTGTCCAATAAGGGATCCCGATGCAAGGGCATTTTGATCGATCCTACAGCGTGCACGTGTTGTAGGCCTACCGAACCATAAAATCTGTGACTTGGTCGGGTTGAGTCTAAGCATGGTGGGGTTTTGCTCATCAGAGAGATAAAAACAGGCTCCAATCCATCATAGAAGGATGATCCGGCGGGGTACCTCCTCGTCGACAGCCGATCCATTGACCGGCTCTGCCGCAAGGCTGATACCGGTCTCTTCACAGCTGTTCTAAACAGCCCAGGTCATGTTTTACATAAGTTGCCCCACCAAGGAAAACAACTACCTATGCCCTTCGCCCACAGTCTTATGACTCTTATCGACAATAATAATTATGAGGAAAATATTTATAGGAAGAATGCTGTACTCCTATCGATTTTGTATTTGTCCTAATAGTATGATGTTTGTAAACCGTAGTGCAGCTCTCCTGCAACCGGTTTAATAAAAAATATACTTACTTACTTACTTAATTATTGCCATTATTAATGCTAAAATTATTATCACGTCTAACGCATAAAGCTTTATTAAAAGAGATTCGAACTTTGTCGAGCGATGCGATATCTAGTATTGACGTCATTTCCGCCCGCCTGATTGTTGATGACGTCATCGTCGTTGTCCACCCAGCTTTCTTGTGGTAGGATCTGAAGATGGCAGATTTGCGATTTTTAAACTATAATTTGCGAATTTTGGCTGCGTTTCTGCTTGATAAACGAGAGACCATGTTTCGTCGGTTGCGTCACCCTTTCGTGAGGCCCTTGTATGTTAGAAGTTACAGTTGAGCTGTATTGATAAGAACTTTGATTGTACGTTTGAAATAACTGTGTTTGAAGAAAGGAGAAACATTCAAAGAACTGTGTCAATTTAATTCTTAAACAGTTAGAAGTCGTTGAGCAATTTATATGTAGAGATAAGGAAAGTTCTTGAGGTAGGTCACAACTAAGAAAGAAAAGAGTTGGTGACATATTTGGTGGCAGCAGCGGTAGGATTCGAAACAACGTCTGGGATTCGAACAACGTCTGGGATTCGAAACAACGTCTGGGATTCGAAACAACGTCTGGGATTCGAAACAACGTCTGGGATTCGAAACAACGTAGACTGGTGAATACGCACTCGAATCATTGGTAAATCAACGAAAGCCTCAACGACAAAGGTATAAAAGTTTGTTGTTATCAAACAAAGAACAATCCCCAATACTTCAAACACAAAAGAAAACTCGTGTTTTCCAGAAAGGACATCACTGAAGTAAAGAAGTAAGATGGAGAAATTAAGTGTCAAGAAACAAGCAGAACTGAAGAAGATGTCTTCTGAAAGATTAAAACAGCGCTTGTTAAAGGCTGGTTTTGAAGAAGAGAAACTGAAAGATATGTCACGTGAAGACATGCTAGAAGCGTTAGCTGAAGTCTGGCTTAAAGAAGAAGCAGAGGAAGAAGAAGGTGCTGTCGGCGGTGCTGTGGAAAAGGTTACTGAGAAACCGCCTGGGCCTATGTCTATGGAGACGATGATGCAATGGATGATGATGACAAGACAAGAAGAGAAAGAAAGAGAGGAGAAACGAAGAGAAGAAGCAGAGAAAGTGTGAGACAAGAGGAGAAAGAAATGCGACAGGAAGAATTACGTCTTCAGAGAGAAAAGGAAGAGAAGGCAGAACGTCTTCAGAGAGAAAAGGAAGAGAAGGCAGAACGTCTTCAGAGAGAAAAAGAAGAGAAAGCAGAAAATGTAAGACAGGAAGAATTACGTCTTCAGAGAGAGAAAGAAGAATTGCAAAGACAGCAATTTGAAATTCAATTAGAGCAATTGAGAAAAGATAGAGAAGATGCTGAAAGGAGAAGATTAGAGCAGATGATTGAATTTGAAAAGGCGCGGAAAAGTGACGAAGAGATACGTCAGCAACAGATTGAAGAGAAGAGACTACGTGAAGAAGAAAAGGAAAAAGTACGAATTTCAGAGTTGGAGCGAGCAGAACAGGTTAGACAAGAAGAACTGAAATTACAGAAAGAAAGCATGGAGAAGGCGGAAGAGGAAAGACAAGAACGTTTAAAGTTGGAACAACAAAAAATAGCATTAAAAGAAGCACAACTCAAAGAGGAGAAGCGAAATAGAGAAGCACAAGAACAAAGAAGGCAAGAAGAACGAGAAGAACAGAAAAGGAAACAGGAAGAAAGTGAAACGATGGTTTCGAAAATAAAGAAAATTGGTGATGCCATGAAACACGTGTTACCTAAAATGCCAAACGATATGATGGAGGTGCCATTATATTTCGAAACGGTTGAGAATGCGTTTCGTAGTTTCAACGTGCAAGAACAATTCTGGGTGAAGTTACTATTGCCATTGATGACTCCGAAAGCTAGAACTGTTCTAAACAGATTGTCATTCGATGATTTAGACGATTATCAGATCGTGAAACAGCACTTGTTAAAAGAATTCAAGTTGACACCGAGAGAGTACAGATCGAAGTTTATTGATGCGAAGAAGACAGCTGAAGAAACGTATACAATGTTTACAGCAAGGCTGAAGAACTTGTTGAACTATTATGTGAAAAGTCGCAAAGTGGATAAGAATTTTGAGAAGCTGTTTGATTTGTTAGTGGCGGATAAGTTGAAAGAATCACTACCACCAGGTCCACTACAGTTTGTGTTGTCGAAGGAAGGAACTGATTGTTACGAAGCTAGTGTTGTGGCAGACCTAGCAGACATTCATGTTAATAATCGAATTGGTTTGGCAATTCCGAATAAGACAAGTTTTGGTTTTGTTCCCAATGGCAAAAGAAATCAACAGTTCACTCCAAATTTTGGTTTTCATTGGAAGAGCAATCAAGAAACAGGAAATCAGTTCAGAGGTGCAGAAGTGAAACCAAATTCTCCGGTTGTTCACGAGAATAGAGAATCGATGATGGCCAGACAACGTCCGGTATATAACAAATCACCACCAAGGTTTGTCGCGAGAGAAGGCAATGCATCGTTTACTCCATATAAGAGAAAAGAAAGCATTGAACAACGAGGTGCAGTGGTGAAACGTTGTCACAACTGCGGATCAGACAGGCATTTGATGAAATTCTGTCCAGTTCCTGTTACAACCTCAAATTATGGAAAACAAGAAAATTCGAGGGTGAATCGAATTCAAGTGGTTGACAATTCAGAAAGTCAAGCCACAGAACATCAGTCTCAATAATGAAACTGAAGTAAAGTCAGTGATGAAATGTCACCTTTCACCTGATATTCAGAAAGAAATTCTATTGCACAATGGAATGCAGAAAGAAATGGCTGGAAAAGATGAAAGTACAACATTGAAGAAAGTGTTATTACAGTACGTCGAGGTAGAAATTCGTGGAACAGCAGGAAAAGAACCAGTGAAAGTAAAAGCACTGATTGATTCTGGAGCAGAGGTTCCGGTGATTAGTGAAGAATTACTGGAAGGCATGCAGGTGGAGCAGATTGGAAAAGTGAACTTACAATGCGTGGCAGGAGATGCCATTCCTGCAAAGTTAGTGAAAGTTGATGTAAGGCTGTGTTGTAACGATGTGGAAGAAGAGGTAATTCCGCATAAAGTCAAATGTTCACTTACACCTTATGTGACATTGATGTGTGCTAGTATTGCAAAAATGGGAAGCACAGAAAGATTCTTGTTGCATCCAGAAATCATTGCAGAACTTAAAGCCGTGCCACAAGTGAAAATGATACAAGGAGATGTGCAAGCGAATGTAACGACGAGATTGCAGAGTCAGCGAAAGAAAGTGATAGAAGTCGAAGAGGAAAGTGAAACTGAAAGTTCAAGCGAAGAGGAAAACGAAAGTGATGATCAACAAAGTTTAATGCAAGACGGTATAACAGCAGAGATGAGTGAACAAGAGATGGCTGCATGCAAGAATGGTAATCTAAATGAAACGAAAGAGGATAATGATTGTGATGTGGCGATAGGAGATTTGTTTGAAGAAAATGAGAAAGACGAAGAACAACAGATGCAGATTGCAGACGCAAAGAAATTCGAAGAACAGCAGAGACAAGATGAATCATTGAAAGCATGGTGGACGTTAGCGCCAGATAAAGAATCTGAATTCTGCGTGGTAAATGGCTTACTGTACAAGAGATATCGAATATTAGAGCAAACGATATATCAATTGGTGTTACCAAAAGAGCGACGAATGAAAGTGATGGAGTTGGCTCACGAATCAGTATTTGGAGGACATCTTGGAGAAGAGAAAACTAGAGAACGAATAAAGTTGTCTTTTACGTGGCCAAAGATGAGAAGAGATATAGTGAAATTTTGCAAATCATGTGAGAAATGTCAGTTAAAGGCAAGAAGTTTGGTGATGGACAGGGTTCCTATCACTCCAATTCCAAGAGAAGATGTGGCGTTTAGAAGAATTACGGTGGATTGTGTAGGACCAATCGAGCCAGCATCTGCTGCAGGTCACAAGTACTGTTTATGTATTGTCGATTCTTGCACCAGATGGCCTACAGTGTTTCTGTTGAAATCATTAACTGCAAAAGCTGTGTGTGATGCTTTGATGGAGTTGTTCATGAACGTTGGTGTACCTTCAGTGATCACAAGTGACCAAGGAACAAATTTTACTGCGAGTCTGACAAGAGAATTTCTGAATTTAATGGGTTGTAGTCCAAGATTTGACACGCCAGGTCATCCAGAGGCAGCTGGATTAGTAGAAAGATGGAACCAAACATTCAAGAAAATGATCCATCATGTAATTGTTGACAATCCAAGGCAATGGCACAAAGTAATTCCGTTTACAGTGTGGGCATTACGAGAAGTACCGAATGCAACTACTGGAATTGCTCCTTATATGTTGGTGTATGGAAAGATTCCGCGTGGACCACTGGCAATTCTAAAAGAAAGTTGGACAAGAGAAATTAATTTACCACCTCATATTGGAATCCAACCAGAAAAGTACTTGAAAGACATGAAAGCAAATATGGAAAAAGCATTACTGTTTGCAGAATCATATTCACGAGAGAAGCAATTACAGTATACGAATCAATACAACAAAAGAGCGAAACATAAAGAATTTGAACCGGGTGAAAAAGTCATTGTGTTATATCCGACTTCAACGAATAAACTGATTTCACGATGGCATGGTCCATGTACTGTTATACAACGAAGGTCCAAGTACTCTTATTTGATTGACATGGGTGACGATTGTCGAAAGATAATTCACGCAAATAAAATCAGAAAGTACATTACAAGAGCAATGAGTTGTGGACTAATCGTTGAAGAAGATGAAGACTTTGGTTCAGTGGTTGAATTGCTGATGAAGAATGACTGGCAAAATGAAAAGAATTCACTGAATCTTGATCCTGATCAGATTAGCCATTTAACATTGACTCAACAAAAACAATTGCTGGAAGTATTGAACAAATATTCTGATCGCTTTTCTGAAAAGCCTGGACTATGTACATTGGTTGAACATGAAATTGAACTGAAACCGGAATTTCGTGAAAAAGAATTTATGGCTTACCGAATTCCACTCATCTATCGAGCAGAAGTTGAACGACAAATTAAAGAAATGCTTCAAGCCAACATTATAAAACCATCTTCGAGCAGAATGGCAAGTCCGTTGGTAATTGTTAAAAAGAAAGACGGTTCTCTAAGACTTGCCTGCGACTACAGATACATTAACTCGTTCACTGTGGATTGTAAATATCCGATGCCGATTGTAAAAGACGTGTTGCACAAAGTTGGAAAATCAAATGTGATCTCGATTTTTGATTGTCGAAGTGCTTACTGGACTTGTCCTGTTAAGCAAACTGATCAATGGAAAACTGCTTTTGTTACTCACAATGGACTGTACGAGTTTACTCGTGTTCCTTTCGGAATGATCAACTCAGGAAGAACATTTGTTAAAGCAATTAACATGGTTTTACAGCCTATAAATGAATTTGCTGAGCCCTATGTAGATGACATTGCTGTGCATTCAGATGACTGGAAGATTCATTTACAGCATTTAGATGCATATTTAATGCAAATGAGACTGCATAACATTACTCTGAACTTAAAGAAATGTATCTTTGGTAAGAGTGAGGTAAAGTTCATCGGTCATGTGGTTGGTTCTGGAACGATTCAAATGAATCCAGATAGAATTGAAAGTTTAATTAATTTGAAAACTCCAGAAACGAAGAAACAAGTTAAGCAATTGCTGGGATTTTTTGGTTACTATAGACAGTTTATCAAAGATTTTGCACAGATTGCGAAGCCTCTATCTGATTTGACAAGCAAACATGTTCCAGATAAGATTGATTGGACTGATAGACATCAACAGGCATTTAATTTACTTAAAGATGCTGTACGCTCTAAAGTTGTTTTATATGTTTTTGATGTTGGAAAACCTTTTAATTTGTACTGCGATAGTAGTGATTTTGCAGTAGGAGCTGTTTTAACGCAGATGGATGATAAGGGAATAGAACGCCCTGTGTCATTTATAAGTCAGAAGTTGACTGACACCCAGAAGAGATGGGCAACTGTAGAGAAAGAAGCCTATGCTATTGTTTGGGCTCTAAATAAGTTAAAAGAGATAATCATTGGATCTAAAGTTCACATCTTTACCGATCACAATCCTTTAACTTATCTGACTGAATCTATGTCTAAGTCTGCTAAACTGGTGCGTTGGGCTTTGGCACTGCAAACTTTTGATGTAGAAGTTAATTATAAGAAAGGACGATTAAATGTTGTAGCAGATTGTTTATCTAGATTATAAGATTGTTTATTTTACTGTTTTGTATAGTATTAAGTTTATTGCATAATTTAGTACATGATGATTTTGCAAATTTTTAAGTTTAATTTGCTCAATCCAAAGAAAGGGAAGGAGGTAATGTGAACTAATGTTTTGCATATATAATGAGCACAGGTGTTCCTTAGGTTGATATATATATAATGTGTATCGATTGTTAAGCGTTTTAGTCTTAGGCCTTAGTTGCGCTGTCGGCTCGTGGGCGCTTGGCCTAAAGTAGCCTAAACTTTGGCTGACGATAGATTCTCTACACGTGCAGTTAGCGCGCCAAACTTAGAAACTGCTGATGACAGTGAATTTGAACAATACAGTGTAGTAGTTGGTTTAATGCAGTAGAGAGCTGTATGTTAGAAGTTACAGTTGAGCTGTGCGTTTCTGCTTGATAAACGAGAGACCATGTTTCGTCGGTTGCGTCACCCTTTCGTGAGGCCCTTTGTGGACACGTCGACACTCGATACGGACCATTCTTCTCGTCGAGTTCGACCGATGGAAGACGACTGAAGTCCAGCGCTGCCTTCGGAAGCTCAACTTCGCCAGGAACAGGTATAGTTTACATCAGGTATGATGATGATGATGATGATGATGATGATGATGATGATGATGATGATGATGATGATGATGCTGATGATGATGATGATGATGATGATGATGATGATGATGATGATGATGATGATGATGATGATGATGATGAGGACGCAAGGGACTCTTACCTCACCACAGATTCTCTTTATGTGCGGCTCAAACTAAGGTTCTCAGACAGGGTGACCCCAGAATGCCATGCTTTGGACCCTACGCAGACCCTGCATCTCTGGAACTTTCCCTTCCCCAAAAACGACTGACAACCAAATATATAATTATATCGTCGGCAGTGATCGTGCTAGTCTGCTGCTCTGCCTCTGTGGTGTAATAAAGTGTTCATAAGAGTCGCTGAAAGGCCTCGCCCGTGAAGAGGCGCTGAAAGATCTCGCCTGTGAAGAGGCGCTGAAAGATCTCTCCTGTGAAGAGGCGCTGAAAGATCTCGCCTGTGAACAGGCGCTGAAAGATCTCGCCTGTGAAGAGGCGCTGAAAGATCTCGCATGTGAAGAGGCGCTGAAAGATCTCGTCTGTGAAGAGGCGCTGAAAGATCTCGCCTGTGAACAGGCGCTGAAAGATCTCGCCTGTGAAGAGGCGCTGAAAGATCTCGCCTGTGAAGAGGCGCTGAAAGATCTCGCCTGTGAAGAGGCGCTGAAAGATCTCGCCTGTGAAGAGGCGCTGAAAGATCTCGTCTGTGAAGAGGCGCTGAAAGATCTCGCCTGTGAACAGGCGCTGAAAGATCTCGCCTGTGAAGAGGCGCTGAAAGATCTCGCCTGTGAACAGGCGCTGAAAGATCTCGTCTGTGAAGAGGCGCTGAAAGATCTCGCCTGTGAAGAGGCGCTGAAAAATCTCGCCTGTGAAGAGGTGCTGAAAGATCTCGTCTGTGAAGAGGCGCTGAAAGATCTCGTCTGTGAAGAGGCGCTGAAAGATCTCGCCTCTGAAGAGGCGCTGAAAGATCTCGCCTGTGAAGAGGCGCTGAAAGATCTCGTCTGTGAAGAGGCGCTGAAAGATCTCGCCTGTGAAGAGGCGCTGAAAGATCTCGCCTGTGAAGAGGCGCTGAAAGATCTCGCCTGTGAAGAGGCGCTGAAAGATCTCGCCTGTGAAGAGGCGCTGGAAGATCTCGCCTTTGAAGAGGCACTGAAAGATCTCGCCTGTGAAGAGGCGCTGAAAGATCTCGCCTGTGAAGAGGCGCTGAAAGATCTCGCCTGTGAAGAGGCGCTGAAAGATCTCGCCTGTGAAGAGGCGCTGAAAGATCTCGCCTGTGAAGAGGCGCTGAAAGATCTCGCCTGTGAAGAGGCGCTGAAAGATCTCGCCTGTGAAGAGGCGCTGAAAGATCTCGCCTGTGAAGAGGCGCTGAAAGATCTCGCCTGTGAAGAGGCGCTGAAAGATCTCGCCTCTGAAGAGGCGCTGAAAGATCTCGCCTCTGAAGAGGCGCTGAAAGATCTCGCCTGTGAAGAGGCGCTGAAAGATCTCGCCTGTGAAGAGGCGCTGAAAGATCTCGCCTGTGAAGAGGCGCTGAAAGATCTCGCCTCTGAAGAGGCGCTGAAAGATCTCGCCTGTGAAGAGGCGCTGAAAGATCTCGCCTGTGAAGAGGCGCTGAAAGATCTCGCCTGTGAAGAGGCGCTGAAAGATCTCGCCTGTGAAGAGGCGCTGAAAGATCTCGCCTGTGAAGAGGCGCTGAAAGATCTCGCCTGTGAAGAGGCGCTGAAAGATCTCGCCTGTGAAGAGGCGCTGAAAGATCTCGCCTGTGAAGAGGCGCTGAAAGATCTCGCCTGTGAAGAGGCGCTGAAAGATCTCGCCTGTGAAGAAGAGGCGCTGAAAGATCTCGCCTGTGAAGAGGCGCTGAAAGATCTCGCCTGTGAAGAGGCGCTGAAAGATCTCGCCTGTGAAGAGGCGCTGAAAGATCTCGCCTGTGAAGAGGCGCTGAAAGATCTCGCCTGTGAAGAGGCGCTGAAAGATCTCGCCTGTGAAGAGGCGCTGAAAGATCTCGCCTGTGAAGAGGCGCTGAAAGATCTCGCCTGTGAAGAGGCGCTGAAAGATCTCGCCTGTGAAGAGGCGCTGAAAGATCTCGCCTGTGAAGAGGCGCTGAAAGATCTCGCCTGTGAAGAGGCGCTGAAAGATCTCGCCTGTGAAGAGGCGCTGAAAGATCTCGCCTGTGAAGAGGCGCTGAAAGATCTCGCCTGTGAAGAGGCGCTGAAAGATCTCGCCTGTGAAGAGGCGCTGAAAGATCTCGCCTGTGAAGAGGCGCTGAAAGATCTCGCCTGTGAAGAGGCGCTGAAAGATCTCGTCTGTGAAGAGGCGCTGAAAGATCTCGCCTGTGAAGAGGCGCTGAAAGATCTCGCCTGTGAAGAGAAAGCGCTGAAGAGATCTCGCCTGTGAAGAGGCGCTGAAAGATCTCGTCTGTGAAGAGGCGCTGAAAGACCTCGTCTGTGAAGAGGCGCTCTCGCCTGTGAAGAGGCGCTGGAAGATCTCGCTGTGAAGAGGGCGCTGAAAGCCTCGCCTATGAAGAGGCGCTGAAAGATCTCGCCTGTGAAGAGGCGCTGAAAGATCTCGCCTGTGAAGAGGCGCTGAAAGATCTCGCCTGTGAAGAGGCGCTGAAAGATCTCGTCTGTGAAGACGCGCTGGATGATGTCGCCTGTGTTAAGGCGCTGACAGACCTCGCCTGTGAAGAGGCGCTGAAAGATCTCGCCTGTGAAGAGGCGCTGAAAGATCTCGTCTGTGAAGAGGCGCTGAAAGATCTCGTCTGTGAAGAGGCGCTGAAAGATGTCGCCTTTGAAGAGGCACTGACACGCCTCGCCTGTGAAGAGGCGCTGAAAGATCTCGCCTGTGAAGAGGCGCTGAAAGATCTCGCCTGTGAAGAGGCGCTGAAAGATCTCGCCTGTGAAGAGGCGCTGAAGATCTCGTCTGTGGCGCGACGCGCTGGATGATGTGAAAGATCTCGCCTGTGAAGAGGCTGAAGACCTCGCCTGTGAAGAGGCGCTGAAAGATCTCGCCTGTGAAGAGGCGCTGAAAGATCTCGTCTGTGAAGAGGCGCTGAAAGATCTCGTCTGTGAAGAGGCGCTGAAAGATCTCGCCTGTGAAGAGGCGCTGAAAGATCTCGCCTGTGAAGAGGCGCTGAAAGATCTCGCCTGTGAAGAGGCGCTGAAAGATCTCGCCTGTGAAGAGGCGCTGAAAGATCTCGCCTGTGAAGAGGCGCTGAAAGATCTCGTCTGTGAAGAGGCGCTGAAAGATCTCGCCTGTGAAGAGGCGCTGAAAGATCTCGCCTGTGAGAGGCGCTGAAAGATCTCGCCTGTGAAGAGGCGCTGAAAGATCTCGCCTGTGAAGAGGCGCTGAAAGATCTCGCCTGTGAAGAGGCGCTGAAAGATCTCGCCTGTGAAGAGGCGCTGAAAGATCGTCTGTGAAGAGGCGCTGAAAGATCTCGCCTGTGAAGAGGCGCTGAAAGATCTCGCCTGTGAAGAGGCGCTGAAAGATCTCGCCTGTGAAGAGGCGCTGAAAGATCTCGCCTGTGAAGAGGCGCTGAAAGATCTCGCCTGTGAAGAGGCGCTGAAAGATCTCGCCTGTGAAGAGGCGCTGAAAGATCTCGCCTGTGAAGAGGCGCTGAAAGATCTCGCCTGTGAAGAGGCGCTGAAAGACCTCGCCTGTGAAGAGGCGCTGAAAGATCTCGCCTGAAGAGGCGCTGAAAGATCTCGTCTGTGAAGAGGCGCTGAAAGATCTCGCCTGTGAAGAGGCGCTGTGAAAGATCTCGCCTGTGAAGAGGCGCTGAAAGATCTCGCCTGTGAAGAGGCGCTGAAAGATCTCGCCTGTGAAGAGGCGCTGAAAGATCTCGCCTGTGAAGAGGCGCTGAAAGATCTCGCCTGTGAAGAGGCGCTGAAAGATCTCGTCTGTGAAGAGGCGCTGAAAGATCTCGCCTGTGAAGAGGCGCTGAAGATCGTCTGTGAAGAGGCGCTGAAAGATCTCGCCTCTGAAGGCGCTGAAAGATCTCGCCTGTGAAGAGGCGCTGAAAGATCTCGCCTGTGAAGAGGCGCTGAAAGATCTCGCCTGTGAAGAGGCGCTGAAAGATCTCGCCTCTGAAGAGGCGCTGAAGATCTCGCCTGTGAAGAGGCGCTGAAAGATCTCGCCTGTGAAGAGGCGCTGAAAGATCTCGCCTGAAAGAAGAGGCGCTGAAAGATCTCGCCTGTGAAGAGGCGCTGAAAGATCTCGCCTGTGAGACCTCGCCTGTGAGAGGCGCTGAAAGATCTCGCCTGTGAAGAGGCGCTGAAAGATCTCGCCTGTGAAGAGGCGCTGAAAGATCTCGCCTGTGAAGAGGCGCTGAAAGATCTCGCCTGTGAAGAGGCGCTGAAAGATCTCGCCTGTGAAGAGGCGCTGAAAGATCTCGCGCTGTGAAGAGGCGCTGATCTCGCCTGTGAAGAGATCTCGCCTGTGAAGAGGCGCTGAAAGATCTCGCCTGTGAAGAGGCGCTGAAAGATCTCGCCTGTGAAGAGGCGCTGAAAGATCTCGCCTGTGAAGAGGCGCTGAAAGATCTCGCCTGTGAAGAGGCGCTGAAAGATCTCGCCTGTGAAGAGGCGCTGAAAGATCTCGCCTCTGAAGAGGCGCTGAAAGATCTCGCCTGTGAAGAGGCGCTGAAAGATCTCGCCTGTGAAGAGGCGCTGAAAGATCTCGCCTGTGAAGAGGCGCTGAAAGATCTCGCCTGTGAAGAGGCGCTGAAAGATCTCGCCTGTGAAGAGGCGCTGAAAGATCTCGTCTGTGAAGAGGCGCTGAAAGATCTCGCCTGTGAAGAGGCGCTGAAAGATCTCGCCTGTGAAGAGGCGCTGAAAGATCTCGCCTGTGAAGAGGCGCTGAAAGATCTCGCCTGTGAAGAGGCGCTGAAAGATCTCGCCTGTGAAGAGGCGCTGAAAGATCTCGCCTGTGAAGAGGCGCTGAAAGATCTCGCCTGTGAAGAGGCGCTGAAAGATCTCGTCTGTGAAGAGGCGCTGAAAGATCTCGCCTGTGAAGAGGCGCTGAAAGATCTCGCCTGTGAAGAGGCGCTGAAAGATCTCGCCTGTGAAGAGGCGCTGAAAGATCTCGCCTGTGAAGAGGCGCTGAAAGATCTCGCCTGTGAAGAGGCGCTGAAAGATCTCGCCTGTGAAGAGGCGCTGAAAGATCTCGCCTGTGAAGAGCGCGCTGAAAGATCTCGCCTGTGAAGAGGCGCTGAAAGATCTCGCCTGTGAAGAGGCGCTGAAAGATCTCGTCTGTGAAGAGGCGCTGAAAGATCTCGCCTGTGAAGAGGCGCTGAAAGATCTCGTCTGTGAAGAGGCGCTGAAAGAGATCGTCTGTGAAGAGGCGCTGAAAGATCTCGCCTGTGAAGAGGCGCTGAAAGATCTCGCCTGTGAAGAGGCGCTGAAAGATCTCGCCTGTGAAGAGGCGCTGAAAGATCTCGCCTGTGAAGAGGCGCTGAAAGATCTCGCCTGTGAAGAGGCGCTGAAAGATCTCGCCTGTGAAGAGGCGCTGAAAGATCTCGCCTGTGAAGAGGCGCTGAAAGATCTCGCCTGTGAAGAGGCGCTGAAAGATCTCGCCTGTGAAGAGGCGCTGAAAGATCTCGCCTGTGAAGAGGCGCTGAAAGATCTCGCCTGTGAAGAGGCGCTGAAAGATCTCGCCTGTGAAGAGGCGCTGAAAGATCTCGCCTGTGAAGAGGCGCTGAAAGATCTCGCCTGTGAAGAGGCGCTGAAAGATCTCGCCTGTGAAGAGGCGCTGAAAGATCTCGCCTGTGAAGAGGCGCTGAAAGATCTCGCCTGTGAAGAGGCGCTGAAAGATCTCGCCTGTGAAGAGGCGCTGAAAGATCTCGCCTGTGAAGAGGCGCTGAAAGATCTCGCCTGTGAAGAGGCGCTGAAAGATCTCGCCTGTGAAGAGGCGCTGAAAGATCTCGCCTGTGAAGAGGCGCTGAAAGATCTCGCCTGTGAAGAGGCGCTGAAAGATCTCGCCTGTGAAGAGGCGCTGAAAGATCTCGCCTGTGAAGAGGCGCTGAAAGATCTCGCCTGTGAAGAGGCGCTGAAAGATCTCGCCTGTGAAGAGGCGCTGAAAGATCTCGCCTGTGAAGAGGCGCTGAAAGATCTCGCCTGTGAAGAGGCGCTGAAAGATCTCGCCTGTGAAGAGGCGCTGAAAGATCTCGCCTGTGAAGAGGCGCTGAAAGATCTCGCCTGTGAAGAGGCGCTGAAAGATCTCGCCTGTGAAGAGGCGCTGAAAGATCTCGCCCGCTGAAAGATCTCGCCTGTGAAGAGGCGCTGAAAGATCTCGTCTGTGAAGAGGCGCTGAAAGATCTCGCCTGTGAAGAGGCGCTGAAAGATCTCGCCTGTGAAGAGGCGCTGAAAGATCTCGCCTGTGAAGAGGCGCTGAAAGATCTCGCCTGTGAAGAGGCGCTGAAAGATCTCGCCTGTGAAGAGGCGCTGAAAGATCTCGCCTGTGAAGAGGCGCTGAAAGATCTCGCCTGTGAAGAGGCGCTGAAAGATCTCGTCTGTGAAGAGGCGCTGAAAGATCTCGCCTGTGAAGAGGCGCTGAAAGATCTCGCCTGTGAAGAGGCGCTGAAAGATCTCGCCTGTGAAGAGGCGCTGAAAGATCTCGCCTGTGAAGAGGCGCTGAAAGATCTCGCCTGTGAAGAGGCGCTGAAAGATCTCGCCTGTGAAGAGGCGCTGAAAGATCTCGCCTGAAGAGGCGCTGAAAGATCTCGCCTGAAGAGAGCGCTGAAAAGATCTCGCCTGTGAAGAGGCGCTGAAAGATCTCGCCTGTGAAGAGGCGCTGAAAGATCTCGCCTGTGAAGAGGCGCTGAAAGATCTCGCCTGTGAAGAGGCGCTGAAAGCTGAAAGATCTCGCCTGTGAAGAGGCGCTGAAAGATCTCGCCTGTGAAGAGGCGCTGAAAGATCTCGCCTGTGAAGAGGCGCTGAAAGATCTCGCCTGTGAAGAGGCGCTGAAAGATCTCGCCTGTGAAGAGGCGCTGAAAGATCTCGCCTGTGAAGAGGCGCTGAAAGATCTCGTCTGTGAAGAGGCGCTGAAAGATCTCGCCTGTGAAGAGGCGCTGAAAGATCTCGCCTGTGAAGAGGCGCTGAAAGATCTCGCCTGTGAAGAGGCGCTGAAAGATCTCGCCTGTGAAGAGGCGCTGAAAGATCTCGCCTGTGAAGAGGCGCTGAAAGATCTCGTCTGTGAAGAGGCGCTGAAAGATCTCGCCTGTGAAGAGGCGCTGAAAGATCTCGCCTGTGAAGAGGCGCTGAAAGATCTCGCCTGTGAAGAGGCGCTGAAAGATCTCGCCTGTGAAGAGGCGCTGAAAGATCTCGCCTCTGAAGAGGCGCTGAAAGATCTCGCCTGTGAAGAGGCGCTGAAAGATCTCGCCTGTGAAGAGGCGCTGAAAGATCTCGCCTCTGAAGAGGCGCTGAAAGATCTCGCCTGTGAAGAGGCGCTGAAAGATCTCGCCTGTGAAGAGGCGCGGAAAGATCTCGTCTGTGAAGAGGCGTAGAAAGATCTCGCCTGTGAAGAGGCGCTGAAAGATCTCGCCTGTGAAGAGGCGCTGAAAGATCTTGCCTGTGAAGAGGCGCTGAAAGATCTCGCCTGTGAAGAGGCGCTGAAAGATCTCGTCTGTGAAGAGGCGCTGAAAGATCTCGCCTGTGAAGAGGCGCTGGAAAGATCTCGTCTGTGAAGAGGCGCTGAAAGATCTCGTCTGTGAAGAGGCGCTGGATGCTGTCGCCTTTAATAAGGTACTGACAGACCTCGCCTACGAAGAGGCGTAGAAAGATCTCGCCTGTGAAAGAGGCGCTGAAAGATCTCGTCTGTGAAGAGGCGCTGAAAGATCTCGCCTGTGGAGAGGCGCTGGATTATGTCGCCTTTCCTATGGCACTGACACGCCTCGCCTATGAAGAGGCTCTGAAAAATCTCGCCTGTGAAAAGGCGTTCAATAATCTCGCCTGTGAAGAGGCGCTCAAAGATTTCGCCTGTTAAGGGCGCTGAAGATCTCGTCTGTGAAGACGCGCTGGATGATGTCGCCTTTGTTAAGGCATTGACAGACCTCTCCTACGAAGAGGCGCTGAAAGATCTCGCCTGTGAAGAGGCGGTGTAAGATCTCGTCGGTGAAGGGGCGCTGAGAGATCTCGTCTGTGGAGAGGCTCTGGATTATGTCGCCTTTCCTATGGCACTGACACGCCTCGCCTATGAAGAGGCGCTGAAAGATCTCGCCTGTGAAAAGGCGTTCAATAATCTCGCCTGTGAAGAGGCGCTCAAAGATTTCGCCTGTTAAGGGCGCTGAAGATCTCGTCTGTGACGACGCGCTGGATGATGTCGCCTTTGTTAAGGCATTGACAGACCTCTCCTACGAAGAGGCGCTGAAAGATCTCGCCTGTGAAGAGGCGGTGTAAGATCTCGTCGGTGAAGGGGCGCTGAGAGATCTCGTCTGTGGAGAGGCTCTGGATTATGTCGCCTTTCCTATGGCACTGACACGCCTCGCCTATGAAGAGGCGCTGAAAGATCTCGCCTGTGAAAAGGCGTTCAATAATCTCGCCTGTGAAGAGGCGCTCAAAGATTTCGCCTGTTAAGGGCGCTGAAGATCTCGTCTGTGACGACGCGCTGGATGATGTCGCCTTTGTTAAGGCATTGACAGACCTCTCCTACGAAGAGGCGCTGAAAGATCTCGCCTGTGAAGAGGCGGTGTAAGATCTCGTCGGTGAAGGGGCGATGAAGGATCTTCAATGTGAAGAGGCGCTGAAGGATCTTGTCTGTGAAGAGACGCTGAAGGATCTCGTCTGTGAAGAGGCGCTGGGTGATGTCGCCTTTCTTAAGGCACTGACAGACCTCGCCTGTGAAGAGACGCTGAAAGATCTCGTCTGTGAAGAGGCGCTGGATGATGTCACCCTTCCTATGGCACTGACTGACCTCGCCTATGCTCTTTCAACCTCGGTCCGCAAACGTAGGGTCATCCTGGACCAAGAACTGTCTTTTACGAAGCACATTGCGGCATTGACTCGTTTCTGTAACTATCACTTGTGCCAGCTGCTGGTAGTCACTCGCTCTGTGTCTTCTTCCTCTGCCTCCACTCTGGTCCACGCCTCTATTCTTAATCGATTGGACTTCTGCTCCGAGCTCTCTGTGGACTTCTACAAATCCGTTTGCAACCTTTGGAAGGCGTTTTGCGGGCGGCTGCTAGTTTAATTGGTGGTGTCCCTAGGTTTGGCCACATCTCTGCCTTTATGCGTGATGTCCTCCACTGACTCCCGGTCCACCAGCGCATCCATTACAGGGTCTCCTCTATCGTCTGGCACTGTGCTCTGGGCTCTTTACTTTGACTTCGGCCTGCTCTGGTCGCCGATCTCTGCGCTCGGCCTCTAGAGGTGACTTCATAGTTCCGCATGCTCGATCTGCCACTAGACAGCGTCGGGCTTTCTAGATCGTGGGTCCTTCTCTTTGGAATAGCCTCCCCTCTTACCTGCGTTCTCTTCCGCTAGACTTCTCTGACTCTTTTTATGAACTATACTTAAGACTTTCCTTTTTGACCGGGCCTCCATCGGGAGCGCCTCTGAGTAGTTATCTTGAAGGGGTGCTATATAAATTTCATAGAAAGATAGATAGCTCTGGCCATCGCAGAATCTATTTGAGATTCCGTGCGATAAATGATGCAACATAAGCTTCTAAACATGTAGGCCTACATTTCAACACACTGATATTTGTAATATAACATCCAGTAGCGGCGCCAGGATTTCAGGTTTGGGGGGCTAAAACCCCAATTCTTTCCCTTTCTCCCCTCCTCTCTGGCATTGGCAGTGATTTCCCACTTTTGTTTGGGGGCTGAGCCGCCGATGGTGGGTGGCTTCAGCCCACCCTAGCCCCATGCTGGCGCCGCCACTGATAATATCATTCATTCTTTCATTCATTCTGGTGATTTATATAGCTCCCCTTCAAGAAATCTACTCAGGAGCGCTCCCTGCCCAGCCACGGCTTAAGAGAAACGACTTGAGTGATTCATAAAAGCCAGATATGTCAAACATAACATATCGTACAAAAAAAGATTCAAACTGTCAGTATTATTCTAAACACCAATTTTGTTTCTGTTTTCACTTTTGTTGTTGTCGAATATTAAGAACTAAGTTTATATTATGTTACATTACATCCTATTCCTGACAACTTGTGCTTTTATAGTTTATGAAGACAGCTGTAGTAGAATTGAAAATGTAAAAAGTAAGTGTCGAGTAAGATAGAAATCCTTTGGGTATACATTTTATAAGTCGCCGTAGGATGAGCTTCAACGATGAATCGGTGACGTTTCAACTGACAGAATTTCCTATGGTTAGTTAGCGCAGAATTTTTTAGAAAACTCCTTTTGCGTAGCACGGCGCAGGCACGTCCCGACCGCTGTATTACATACTCACCAGGGATTGAAGGCTTCAAAATCTATGTGAAGTCTTTGGACAAATATTTTCCTGTGTAATTCTGCATTCTTTTCATCTGCCAGTGGAACGGTTATCTCTGTTCAAATAGGGAACTTGCAATTGAATAAGACATAGAGTTATGACCCATTGCGACGATCTAACCCTGGTAACGTTGGTCAGTTCCACGTATGGCCCAAAGAACGTTCCATGTCTGGGCAGTCAAGGTTAACAGATTTGCATACCAGTCCGCAATAGGGTACGTTATTTATAAGTCAGGCTGCTGCTGTATGCCAGTGAGTTTATTCCTGCTTTTAATACATACGGTTCCGCCTCAATACTTTCATTGGATGAAACTAGATCGATCTAAAGCCATTTGCGAGTGCCATATTCATACTCTTAATCGGCATTCGTAGATACGATGACACGATTGGTTAGGCCTAGGGTAAAATAAACTCTAGTCAGAATACGAGGATACGCTCGAGATTGGTGATTTCGAGTCCAAAATATCGGAGAGCAGTGACCCAAATTAAAGCATTTGGACAAAACGTTAGTGTTTGAACCAATCGAGGTCGATGGTTTGAACAAGCAACATTATACAGTGACAACGTTAACGAATCATGTCAGCCATTGCGGCATTATTTTCAGAAGACAATTGATTCGTAGCAAAAATGACGTAACGACGTTCCTCGACACTTATAGGCCTACATAGGCCTACATACCTATGCGATATTCATACATCCATACGCCTACATACCAGTGGCGAATTTAGCTATAGGCGCGGGGGCCGTTCGCCGCCCCCCCCGCTTGGTTGTATGATGGCGCCCCCAAAACCACACAAAAGAGGCGACAAAATTAATTTTTTTAAACATTTCATCATCTGCGCCCTTACTTTTAATGGCAGGCCTAATCGTATGAAACACGACGAATGTCCCTCGTCCCTCGATGCACTGTTTACAGCAAGATAGAGTAGGCCCTATATCGAGTTTCCAGTCTCTGAGATGAACTTACCTCTGCAGGGTCACTTAATTCTCTCCCATTGTCTCTGAAAGCCCACAAACCGAATATTACATATTTATGCTATATGTGTATGTACATGTATGCATAAATGATAACCGCTATCCTCAGTAGTCAGTTTTCTTCTCTCTATACCCGACAACTCTATCCCCTATTCCTCGGTGTATTTTGCGTGTCACATGAAACATGACCTGCATTTGGAATTCGAAGAAACCCATCTTTCCCACACGGTCATGTTTCCAGTGTGCTTGAAGCCTCCCATGGCGCTAGGTTGGCGCCCTTTTGACCTTTCTCTAAGTCCAGAGGCGGCCTACACGACAAGTTTCGCAATGGTGCCGAGTAGGGTAGTCCCTAAATCACGAATTCACGGAAATCACGGAAACCGTGAATTTCGCCGTTTGCCGTGAATTTTGCCGTTTGCCGTGATTTTCCATGATTTTTCACATTTTCAGCACTTTTTGTAAAAACACGTTAAAAATGGTTGCGAAACACGTCAAAAAATGGCGCCGACGATAAAAAAGAGCGCGGAACCACTAAATTAATTTAAGAATTCTTGTTACTACCCCCCTCGAAAATTATTCTTGGAAAATAGTCGTTACTACCCCCCCTCGAGAAAATTCTTGGAAAAAACACGTTGCCGTGAATTTTTCTATTTTTGCAAAAGTAGGCCGTGATTTTTTCACTTTTTGACCGTGAATTAGGGACTACCCTAGTGCCGAGTCATGAAGTAGCAGATTATCTATAAGTTGTCTATTCCAAATTGCCTCTATTAAAAAATGAAGCAACATAAACAACTCGGAACTCAGTTTTTGGGAAACTGCGAGTGAACCGAGCAGCAGCTGCAGCAACTTCTATGGAGTTGAGGACAGCTATTTTTAAGGGGAGCAGTTTCAGATGAACAGGTAGGCCTAATTGAATCGAGCAGTCCACAGCAGTTTGATCAGCCATAATGAAATAGCTGCTTCCATTAATTTGCTGAAGTTCGCAGAAGACTTTGCAGCTATCAAGGATAGAACAACAGTTCGGAGTCGGTTAAGACCCACATATTCATACCATCGATTAACGTTCAACACATAGGCCTAACGTTTTAATAACTATGTGTTTCGTTAAAATTCGAAATTTAGATTGGCGGCTTTGCCGCTCTTGCCATTACCTTCCCCGGGCGGCAAAGTACCTAGCTACGCCACTGATCAAATCACTTGCATTGGAACAGTCACAGACACGTGATAATTACTCCCTAATCAAGTGCTTCCCAATCTGGGTGTCGCGGCACTCAAGGGTGCCGTGAACCTGATGAAGGGCGGCGAAAATAGCAGGGCAACTATACGGAATCGGAAATCGGTAAAAAAAATGCCAATCGGTTCATCCCTACCTATCAACACACAACAAGTCAAGTGAAACAGTAGAAAATCTGTTGTTTATTTCATTTGGAAATTCGCGGATCATCTTTTTCACACACACGTTTAAAATACAGTACCACTATTTTGGATCCAAAGTAATGTAAATACAACACCACTTAACACTTTAACGATGAACTGCATTAGTTTCACAGTAGCTTTTAGTACAGGCTCGTCATTAAAGTGTTAAAGAATACAAGTTTAAACAAAGCAATGCATTTTAGTAACACTCTATCCCAATACATAGCAAAACAATTTCTTAAACTCATAATTTCAACACCTTTTCAATGACAGGTTTTAACATGATAACTGAAGCTGACAGACATATCCTGAAAGACACACACATACGCACACACACACACATACACACACGCACGCACACACACAATCGACACTGTCACCTACATAGTGGCGAAAATAAACAAACAGTTTCTGAGAGCAAGTTATGAAATATATTAATATTTATAGACACATGCAGTTTGTGGCTCACTACTTCTACTTGCACTCACAACATCCTCAGCATTATGCAGGTTGCGTGAAATGCAACGATAGTATGTAGTAGAGTAATCTCACAAGTAATTTAAACTCAGTGCGCCATACTGTATCCTCCCTTGTGCAGCACATCATGTTGAAAGCTATGGAGCATACTTTGGAGCATGTACTGCACTTGGTGACTACAGTAGGTTAAATTGTGTATATCCATCTGTAGAGCATACCCTGCAGTTATCTCAGAATACATGCAAGCATTTCAAAATACAAACAGGTAGCTTAGAAATTGCAGTGTCTCAGAATACATGCAAGCATCTCAGAATAAGCGTAAAGTATCTAATAATATGCACGATAACATTGTAATCATGATCTCGAGATTTCTACAGCACATAATTACAGCTACATGTAAGTCATTACAACCAGCTTATTAACTGTCTATTTTAAAAGTCTTTAATTGTTTTGCACAATAAAATAGATGCAAATACAAATGAGTGACTTCAGTTGTCGAAGATTTCTATCATAATTGCAAAAAGGACATCACAAACTGAAGACGAAACGCTAACAGGTGGGCAGGCTCGTTAACCATTCAGCAATGGTTCGTCATCATCATCGGATGCTTTGGTAGTTTCCTGTAAGGAAAATCAAGACAAAACTGTAATCAGAGCCATAAACTCCATATAAAACAATAGCAGAGTTAGACAAGAGTCCATAACAGCATCAACTCTATTGTTACCACTAATTAAGCTCCAGAGGCTATATTACAGTTAAATTCGATAGTACATCCTTGAGACCTCAGAAGCACGCTTCTAATTTAATATAATCTAGTCTAATCTAATCTAATCTAATGACTTCAAAAGTCCAATCATCATAACATACTTCACAAAGCACCGAAATATAGTCGCTTTCAGCAAGACTAGTCAAAAATTGCAATCCATTAGACAAAGCCAGCTTGATGCAAACCATATCAATCAGGTGGAATAAACATGTTTAACATGTGTATTAGGTCCAGTTTCGATCACATTCGATCAAAACAGAACCAGCTAGAAGCAATTTACATATTCTGCATAGGATGAACAGTTCTAAAGATGCCGTGTTAGTGTCAAATTTCTTACTTGATTCTTGTGTCTTCTAACACATATGACGATTAACAGCACGAGGGCACACAGCACAACGAAGCCGCCAAGACCAAGAAGTCCATACGTGATTCCATGTGCCACCTTTATTGGCAATATCACTTGGTGGTAGAACTTGGCAGCAACATCATCGGGAATTGTCGCATGCTAGTTGTAAAAACATACACCAGTGAATCAAAACGTTTATAAAGATCTCAAATTTAGATGAGGTCACAATCTAAAGAAAAAATGAAATTTTGGTTTTGTGTCTGTAAACATACTATATCACAATGTAATGTAACAAGACATTTGTAGAGAAGTTGTAATTGCAACTGGAATTTATGTAGTGCAACTCCATTACTTTTTGACTTTAGGAACCTAAATTAATTACTTGTACAGCACCATTGGTACAATGCAAATGGCATCAATCGATGACAATCCTAGCCAACAACTGTGATCTGATGGAGAAGCCCTGTACAATCCAATGGATTGAGAGACCTGAAGTCAGGCTATGATGTCTAAGCAAGTATCATAAGTTTTCTCAGAATCACAAATTGCTTACCTCATCAAGCCATAAAACTGGAAAAACTAGTCCGTCTGTGAACTTGTCTGTGTCCCTGAGAGCAAGAAAAAAACAGGCTAACATTGATTCTATGCAATCAGTACTCATTTCTCAACACAGTTAACAATTCATTCATGATCTGCTGTAATATTCATTCACACCTATACGGAAAGCAGAACAGTATATTCTGATAAAAGCTCTTGTTTAGATTAAAGATTCATAATAGCAAATATCGCTTCTGCAGGACTTGATTCCAAAATCTCATGACATTCTCAAATCTCATGTCCACGTTATTTCTAGTAATCTCTGAAAAGCCATCAGACCATCACATATTGCTCTCCCATTAGACTTTGTAAAGCTTAATTTGGCCATAACTTTTGGGCATTCACAGGTCAACCAACAGTTACATGTGAGAGTACAAACTGGTAAACGAGCAACACTGTTAAAAGTACACGCATAAACAACATTCCTATTTAAAAAAACATCCTTAATATCAGCCACTTTCCCTTCCTATGGATTGTTTGGCAAGGGGGTCTACCAGACTGATCACAAATTGTGGAATTGCCACTGAGCAGGAACCATTAACAGGTGTCTTCTTCAATATGACAGCCACTGGTTTAAGCTATAACATCAGAAAGTAAGATTAGACAAATGCACGATGGCGTCAACTATATGACTTACTAATCGGAAGATTTTCAAGAAGATCTGTACATGTGGATGACTTAACATAATTTAACAGAGATCACATCTAATACACAAGTAAATTAAAGTCTAGCTGCATAAATCAAACTGTATCTGTTGAATCACAAGTCAGTTCTTTAGACATGGAGGCAACCTTCAAGCCTTCATACATAGTAAACCTATAAAGCTATAAACTTGCATATACAGACAAAATCTGATTACTGAGATTCTACTGAACCACACAGAATGAAAATGTCTACAGAATGAAGAGGATTTTTACGTCACTTACGCAAGGGCATAAAGTTTTGTGACATACAAATTGACTTGAATTCTTTTGGCTGCATTTAAAACGATTCCAGTTGTCTGCAAAGATAATCAAAGTCAACAATCCAATACCACAGTGTAGTATATTATACACAGGTGTAAAGTATCATACATGAAAACTTTATACCACTCACAATATTATCTTTGTGTACATGCACATATCTATCAGGAAACTCACATAGCACAGTTTAAGTACCTCACAAAGAACAGCAATATTCATGCCATGATTCAAACTCTGTGCACTCAAGCAAAGTCCAAAACTGTATAAGACGAATGTTATCAAGAAACTCCTCAGCGCACTCAAGAATCAAGTACAAGAAACATTTAACTTACAGGTTCCACGTCTAGTATTGTCCGATGTTTCTTTGGATCTGGCTTCAGTCCAATCACTTCCTTCTGATATTCAGGTGCTTCCAGGAAATGAGGCTCAGACATCATAATTGGGGCATCTGCATTTATACGACAAATCATTCGTTAAATACCAAATACAATTCCTTATTGATGACTGGTTATGTTTACCATGCTAAAGTTGTTTACTTAGCAGTGTTTCATTCTGCCTTTCAAGATTTAGCAAAACACACAATATGAATCAGGTGCTGAAATAGACAATGCAGCATGGAACATATAGCAAACGTTTCTCCGGAGTCAAGGGTTAATGTTAGTAAGTAAAGTGCATCAAAAGTAAACCAACGCCAGTTGTCGCAGATGCCAACAAACTTTCCCTGGCTGAATCTAGTTTCTGTGCAAGACTGGGTGGGAATAAAATAAAATAAGTCAGTCTCCTAGCAATAACATGCAATACAGTAGGCATTTCTGAGTTTCTCACAGTCAATTTTTTCTCACTGAATCAGAGAAGTTCATTTCACAGATTGGGCCATTACTGGGCGAGGGCTTAAAATAGGATGAGCAACCCTGGAAGGGTCATTTAATTACCGGTACACTGCTTGCCTTCCTCTTGTGTAAAACTAGACCACTACTATTTGTGTGTTATTGTAATCAGAGATTTCTCTGGCAGCTCTTCAAGAGGTGCTGTATAAATCAGAGGTGCTCCCAACCTTTCGAAGGAAAACCACACTTGAACAAAATGGTTTACAAGCGCTAATCGAATAGAGGTATAATCCTAAAGCAAATCCTAAAGTGTACAGGTAAAAGTGTATATATGCATGCATGACCATGAACCGTGATTATCACAATCATCATCACTTCATCTAGCAGCAATGGGTGGATGCAAATTAATTACCTCCATTCTTCTGGTCATTTATAACATCCCGTGCACCACTCATGTTTAGTCTAAGTCTCATTAAGCCACCAATCCCCCCATTTATAATATTTAACCATCACACCCTTGGTCTTCCTTCATTTCAAGTTCCTTTGAATATCTTGCATGTAGCGCAGGGGTGTCAAAGCCTTTTTAATTGCTGGCCAGTACCAATATTTCCTAGCAACTGATGGGCCAGGGTGCCGAAAGGTGCCTGAACAAAATGAGGGAAGGGGTCTGGGAGGGGTTCAGTGAAACTAAATCTTAAATGGTTCATTTTCAGCAGTCTTAATTATGATTTTCATTATCAAAAACCTCTACAGCACAGTGAGGATTTAGTATTGACTGGCTTGTTGCTAGGACAGCAATTTGATTTTGCTTCAGAGGCAGTGAAATATGAAAAATTTGAACTTTTATTCTCAAATTGTGTCGTCATTAGGCAAGGCTCCGCGAGCCAGAAAAACATAGTCGGCAGGTCAGAAATGGCCTGCAGGCCGGACTTTTGACACCCCTTATGTAGTATAACCATCACATAACATACTGTGTATAATATCATATACAAAAACATACTTTTTACTCTTAAGATATAAAATATTCTAGAACAAACTAATCACACTAGAACAGACTATGCCAACTACATATTGAGCCCACCTTGTTTACAGCTCGATACATTGAGAACTCCAGCTCCTAGACAGAATGTTCCATTGTGATCATACGGTGAGCAGAAACATCTATTTTCTTCGTGAGTCCGGGGATCGGCCATGACAGCCGGTGGAGTCGTAAAGCGGTACGTATCAATATTAGATGAGGAAATCGCAGATGCGCCGCTGTATGTGATGTATAGAGAGCGACAGAGATCAATGTTAAAGATGTAAAGCGTTTCAGACTTTTCAACAAATGGATGCCACAACGTTCCATCTGAAAATTGATACAAAAATTGGCAACTAGTCAGTCAGGTGAATCATTAAACATGCAATAACACCATTAAACCCTGCTGTTTGACATTGTTTGCACTACTGAGTATTCTTTAAACTGTGTCTAAAAAATTATATTATAATACGTATGTAACACAAAGTATACTATTGTTTTTATTATTATTATGTCTCGTCTCAAATATATAGAACATATCGATAGCCACTGGTTCCTATGCAATATAAGGAACAGAAATCTCCAAATGACTGGGTTACAATTAAGCCAAACAGTTCATCAGTTCAATTAACGTCAAACATAACCCAAAAATTACAATGTCAAATATCATTTTTAATTCTATACATTCAATAATAGTATATTCAACACCATTTAAACACAAAAAATGAGTAGCCAATGTTAATTTTTTTAAATTATCTGCTCAACAAGTTGTCTAACCTGTACCATGAAATACAGATCAAAGAAAGCGTTGGGACTTGTGCAACAATGCTACGTCTTGGAGCAAATGATGTACTATATCATAATAGGCTGCATTCCAACAACAGCATGTTGGGAAGCTGAATTAAATATTTGGTCCTTTTCCATCAATGAGGTAATCTGAGAATTTGCTTTATGAAGGTACCTGCTAATATGATATTCCCGTTTAGCTGCTAAAGCCTTTGTAGGTAACAATAATAATATTCTTTATTGAAACAATCCGGTTGACAAACCGCAACCGGTTACAGTTATGCAATTGAAACAATAATCACAAGAACACAAATGACAGAAGACATAAATCTTAACTACTAACAGAACAGACAGCCTGCAATACACGGTGCTAATAGCAGCCTACAAAGCATATCCACCTACGGGGCTCGACCTCGGTACCTCTCGCTCTCTATGCCAGTGTGTTATCCAATGCGCTATCGGGCCCCCCAACAGTGACAGATAGATGTATTACAAATGCCACACTGGGTGGTGCTAAAGTACAGAGTGATTTAAATAAGATGGCATAAGAGTAAGTTTAAAAATCAATCAAACCATCTGTCAATCATTCAAATTGTAAAAAAGTCAATTTACCAATTTATCCCAAAGCACAGCTTAGTTGACAGATCTGCCCAATAGCATGATAATCAGTGCATATTATCAATCAGTGTACTTAGCAACCACACATTACGGTGTTACATTGCACCATTTAGGCAATGATAATTGGAAAGCAAAGGTTATAATGGTATCCTCATTCGCACGAAGCAAAGAAAGTCTCAGACTAGAAAATAAACAAAGTTCTCTAAAGTGCAACTGATTTTAAGAAAATACCTGATCCATTTATCTCGTTACAAGACCCATGCCAGTACGGCAAAGAACTAAAACAATCACAAGAAAAACCAGATCGTTAGCAAAACGTACGACAGATAAAGTCCTAGACAAAGAGGAAAACACCATAACACAGGTAGCCTAACAATTGGGCATCCAACCAACCTGGTTTTGGTTCAACATCTGTTGGTGCCTTATGCAGCAGGCGTTGGCATGACAGAAGTTGCTCACTAATGTTTAACAACTTAAAGTCTAATGCATAGAATACCAGGGACTTGCTGTAACACTCATTTTATGGTGAATTCTGATATAACAGTCAAGAATGTGGATCTAAAACTAGTTGAGCTAAAGAAAATAAACATGTCATACGATTTCCTTTTTAAAAGGCCGTTCCTGATATGGCTCCCAAGGACAGAATTATTTCTCTTCTATTACTGATATTGAGGTAAGGTCGTGGCCCAGATCTGCACTGCGAACAGTAGTGTGGTCACTACTGCTCTAATGCTGAAGGCATCAAATTGATGTGTTACCAGAGTTTAAATTACTTATTTGACACATCGCTCATGAATATGCTGATACTCTGTGCATAGCTTTAGAGTAGCACTTTAGAAAATTTTGAATTTATGATTATGATTACATCTGTTTTCATCTAACAGCTGATTAGCAGTGATGTGGTCTCGAGACCGCGGTCTTGGTCTCGAGACCGTCTCGAGACCGGGAAAATGCGGTCTTGGTCTCGAATGTGCCGGTCTTGGTCTCGGTCTTGGTCTTTAAAGGTGCGGCCTTGGTCTTGGTCTTAAAGGTGTGGTCTTGGTCTTGGGCGTCTGGTCTCGGTCATTCGCCTTTGGTCTTGGTCTTGCGCCTTTGGTTTGGCCTTTGGTGGGAACTAGAGTGGATTATTTGCTAAATGTTGTCGATATTTTCGGTTATTCAGGGATTTCTGGGATAGCTTCGAATTCATGCGACGATCCGCCTATATAGGACAAAGCGAGAGATCTCGAGGACCTCGTTGTTCACTTCTTATCAGAAGCGACAAGAAAACGTTGAGGCACAGTTAACCATGACCTCCGGTTCTTTAGTGACTAGTTAAGCTTACGCTGATGCAGTTTCTCGAGGGAAAATCAGTAGCCGGGTAAACGATGCAGATTAGGTATTTGGTGGGGAATTTTTCTCCTACTGGCTAAGTTTTTTGTATTCCGCAACACCTGCACCTGCTGAGAGTGTGTTTAGCTATGGCGTGCTCTTCATGAGACCACACAGACTTGGGGGGGCAAAACTATAACTATAAATATAATAAGCATCTGATCTGAATAATGGGAATATGTAACACTACAACTGAGAATTGCGTTTATGGTCTTGAGGCTTAGATCTTGGTCCTGGATGATGCGGTCTTGGTCTCGGTCTCGGTCTTGGACCAAGCGGTCTTGGTCTCGGTCTTGGTCTTAGACCACGCGGTCTTGGTCTCGGTCTCGGTCTTGAACCACGCGGTCTTGGTCTCGGTCTTGGACCAAGCGGTCTTGGTCTCGGTCTTGGTCTTGGAATTTTGGTCTCGTGCACAACACTGCTGATTAGCAAGCTTGTTATGAGATTAAAATGTACAGATGATTTGAGCTCTCCTAATCCTTGTTACCTGTTCCCTTTCCATTCGTCCACAAGTCCGAGGTTCTTGATATCCTTAACGCCAGTGAAAATTTCAAGCTCACCATCATCTGTTCCATTGCCTGTTGGCTGAAATGAGGAAGAGGGTCACATTCCAAAAGATGAATAATCAAGAGCACCCCCAAATTATTCAAAATGTACAAAAATATTGGTACACATTGTAGCATGACACGCAGTGGCTTGTTGAATTTAGGGTTCTGCCCTCAATGCCTAGGTTCAACAGCTATCCGACAGCGCCGCGCCTTCTCTGTGGCTGGCCCGGTGACCTGGAATGGGCTTCCGGTGGCCCTGCGTCTGACCTCAATAGGACACCATGCTCAGTTCCTATCTAGCCTTAAGACTGTCCTGTTTGACCGAGGTTGGGCTGGGAGCGCTCCTGAGTAGACTGTCTTGAAGGGGTGCTATATAAAACTACTGTAATAATAATACTGTAATAATAATAAACTAAAATGCTCAATATCGGTTATTTTCTTTCAAATGGTCCAGAAGCACAACGTTCTAACCTCAGTTGTCCATCAACTAATATCTACACCCAAAGTAACTTTAAATTAATGTTAAAACTGAATCATCTGCACATGTAGTCTTGAGGTTTAAAACAACGTCCTCCTCACTGTCGACAGACCACTCTACTTCTAGACTCTCATCATCCTCTCCTTTCACCAAGAATCAGTCTTCCTTTTAAGAGAATGGTTGGTCCACTCTAGGATAAACCTAGAAGATTCTGGAACATGATACGTGCTGCCCCTATCGACTCCCTTATAACTACCAGTACATTCATGTTACAGTATATCCATAACGCCCTTCCTTCCTCTCTACGTGTGACCATTCTTTCTGGGTCTCTTCCTACAGCCCTCTCCCTCCTCAAAACCTTCTTCTCTAGGGGTTCTCGCACTGGGAGCGCTAGAGAATGGCCACTGCTGTGAGCGGTGCTACATAAATTAACAAATACAATACAATACAATACAATGTTCAGAATGGCGGTTTCAAGTATCAAGCAAAGCAGATATTTAACTCAAAGATAAACAAATTCAGCTCTGCCCCAAGTTCAATCCTGGTACGTCACATAAAACTTTAATTATTGAGTTTTGCTATTCAAAAGGAAACGTCATCCACTGTTTGCATTGTTGTTTCTGCATTTCTGTTTATTGCTGAAACGTGAGTCTCAGATCATACCCATACTGTTACTAAGATGCAAAAGACACTCTACGAGTAATTCACAAAGCAGACTGTAGTGAGATAGGCCAAGACTATATTAATATTAGTATATAATTATATGTTAGTTTAGATTTTATATAAAGTTGCCATTATGAACGTTTAAGATTGTAGCAAGTATAAGAAAATGATTGACAGCCGACAGCTGACGACATACGTAGGGAGCGGAGGCGAAGGCCACGCCTGTCAAAGGGTGAAGGAGAGAGAAGGCAGATAGCAGAGCAAGGCAAGAGGGAACGAACTGCAGGGCGCGGTTGGGGGGCGAAAGCGTTGATTGACAGGCGGTGGCGATAGGGAAGACAGGGAAAAGCGGAAGAGGGATTATTCGGCGGGCAGATTCGGAGAGCGGAGGATATAGGAAGAAGGGAGCAGGATCGGAGGGATGCGAGTGCGGACCTCTAAAAACGACAACCTGACTCCGACAATGACCGTTCTGTAAATACGCCATGTATATAGATATATATATATATTTCTCGTCTGTCTATAAGAATTTCGTCAAGTGAAGCGTTTCGTGTGTCTCTGCGTGATTCAGCCCACGCCTATACTCAGCCGAAGTTAAGCCTGCGCTCAGCCACATAGTACCGCTACCACCATAACTGAAACGATAGTATAGAAGAAACATCTTTTTCAGTACACAGACACCAGTCATTCTGTGTAAATATTACCTCGGCAGAGAAAAGGAACCACCTGTCGCTTGCTGGATCAGCCAGAAACTGACTTTTTTGTAAGACCAGAAATATCGATTTTGTTTCTAATTAATGCATTTGTAGCTCAGATTCACTGTATTACAAACTGTATTATGCCACATGATGTATTAAGGTCAAATTCCGGTGCTACTGCATCAGTTAGAGACAGATTGATTTTTCTGTATTCAATTATCCACCAAATATTTCATATTTTCGTGAAAAAGTGCAGAAATTGTAGACTAAACGTTCTGAAATTTTAGGCCTGATTTCCTTAAGGTATAAGCTTATTGCAAATGTTAATAAGTCCATTCCCAACAGGTGGTCCCTTTCCTCAGCCAAGGTCACAAATGAAAACAAAAAAGGTTATGTTCTGTGAAACACTCACCCCAGAATAAATACCAAATGTGAAATTGAACTGGTAAGGGATATCCCATCTTTTTAGAAATTCATCAAATTTTTCGACAAATTCAGGAGTGTAGCCCCAAAGAAGCTCTTTGACAGAATGACACTGAAATAAATGCCCTCCCATGAATTTGAAGAATTCTCTAAGAGCAATCTGGAGCACGATGTTGGAAAATCGCATTCGAGTAGCCACTGTCTAAAATACAAAATAAAAAAATACTGAAATTAAAATGATTAAATGTAGCAGTAATGTAATTTATTAATTATTACCCTTACATTTATAGAATGACAAAGTATTCTCAGTGCCCCTGAAAGCAGTTGTACGTTAGCGACATTGTCAAGACATTAGAACAGCGGCTGCTTTCGGAGAGGGTCAAAACTATGCACTGTATGTAGGTCACTGTGAGATGTAATCAGTGCATGTAATAGAACACGTTTGGCTGTTTAGTATTCTTGATACAATGTTGGCAAATCATCGTGTCTTTTTAGTTACCTGAGCACCGTTTCCTTATTCATGATTTATTTATTTAAATAATAATTATATTCGTTAAGTAATTCAAACTGACAAGTACGCAGTAAGATAACATGATATAGTAGTAACAGATGATAACAAGTTTAACAGGAGTCGAATTTAACTGTATGGCAGCCTGCATGGCGACCATCTGTCCTACTGCCCATGTTACATTCGCCCCTAGGGAGTTGAAGGCTGAGTCAACCTTATGGGGCTAGCGGGTATCGAACCCGAATCCTTCTCATCTTTCATGAAAGTCCGCAGATCGCATCAACACTTAGTCAAAGTTTATGGTGTTCACACTATCTGCAACTTGTAATGAACTGCAGACTACAATGGGATTAAAAATAAAAGTATTTTTCACAAGATGCATGAATGGTCAGAATTTGTGTAAAAAACTATTTTACATCTCCTCTAAATAAGCACAGTATCAATACCAAGGTTGCCACAAGGTTAATAAAATGCAAATCCATGACTTTCCATTACCCTTTCCTATGACTTTCAAGACTTATTTTAGACAAAAAAGGACCTAATTTCTAATTTTTTTATCGAAGTAATATTTATCGAAATATAAAAATATGATTAGAAATATGTCTATTAATGATTTTTCCATTTTCCTTAACTTTCCATAACCTAGCTATTTTGAAATTCCATTACTTTCCAGAACTTTCTTTGGAAAACACCTGTTTTTCCAGATTTTCCAGGCCTAAAATGTTTCAGAGTCTAAATCCATGACTTTCCAGGTTTTCCAGGATCCGTGGCAACCCTGCAGTACTGAAAAAGAAATACACTTACTTCGGTAACAAATTTTATCTTTCTACAACTGCCAAAGAACAAGTACTAAATGCTGGAGGAGTTTTAAAACGTAAAAAAACGAAACTAACCAAAACAGGAATGTTAATTGTGCAGATGACAGTACTTTCGTTGTGTTCTGTGTTCTCGTCCTCTTCAAAGACATAATACTTGTGCTCCTTGTAACGAATTTTATCACCACCATCCGTAATATCAATGTCAGTCTTGTTGCGATACTCTCTTCAAGTGACAACAAACACACACAGTTTAATGCAAAGCTTATCATGCACAATAATCATTTGAATTTCCAAAGTTTATGAAGAAATTGGCAAAAAATATCTACAAGAAGACAGAAATCTACATTTTCCAGACTTAATTAATGCTATTTATAGATGCTCAGGTAAAACATGTGTAACAGCACACCTGTACGCTTACCTCAAAACATATAAACATGCAGCATCAGTTTGAAGAAACTTGCAAAAACTGTTTTAATAACAACCACGTCATCCCACTGAAACATTAACCTCTTTTTTCAGTGCACGGTTAATGTGTTTCTCATGTATGTTATCAAAAGCGAAGCAGTATAGATCTAATAGTTAGTTACCTGTAGGTGAATGGACCAATCTCCTGGAGGCGAGGTTTGGAATTGTTGTAAATGACTTCATCTGGGTTAGTGACATTGAAGAAGTAGTGTGTAAGGTAGATTGGAGCCTCTGGCTCTTTCCAGTTATTGAAAGCATCAGTGTCATTCACGAGTTTAACATTCTGCAACAGAAATTGTCTAGAATAATATTCTGACGTTTCTAGAAAAATTACAATACTATGTACACATAACCTCTTTGTCCAAAGCACAAGGCATTCGTTAGTGTGTACCAGAGCCCAGCTGGTAAAGGCAGCCTGTCATGGACAAGGGGTGGGTGATGGTTGAATATTAAATACACACACATGAAGAACAGAAAGACATGGGTTCGATACCCGCAAGCCAATAAGGCTGACTCAGCCTTCCACTCTCTAGGGGCGATGGTAAAATCAGCAGCAGTAGGACGATCAGTGCCTAACAGGCTGCCATACAGAACTTTATAAATTGACTCTTGTTTAACTTGTTATCATGACATGTGTTCCTACTATTTCAAGTAATCATACTGCAGTTTGTCATTTTGAAGTAATATAAACGAATATGACAAAAAATAAGTTCTCATCTGGGAAATGCATAAGAGGTCTGGTGGGTCAAAGGCAATGCTGGAATTGCACCGAAAACATTACCAGAGTAAATGCAACCACAAGCGCCGTTCAGGAACTGCCCATAAACTAAAACGTGCATTTTCCAAAGGCAGTTTTCACTTAAACAATTAACACTAATCAGAACAATAGAATAATAATGGATTTTGGAAATTTCTCCCAGTATCTGTTCAGTGTTCATTCTGCTCAATCATATACGACATTTCATCCTCAACTTAAGATTCACCTTTTCAACTTCCTTACCGAGTACAGGCTGCCTCTCTGCCTTAATGAACTGATCTTCTGTATGCAATACACTGATTACGGCTTGCTTTTGGCGTGTCATGAGTGGATGCCTAGTGCAATCAGAAATGTCATTCAATATCATGGGTCTTACTCTGCAGTGGTTGCATTTAGCACTTTAATGACATATTACAAGTGACTGGGAAACCAAAGCAGCTCGTCGTAAAAGTGTTATTCCTCCATGAATGCATCTATATGGTGGTTTTTGGGTTCACACAATCGGCCTATGGTGCCCCTAGTCATCTGAGCTGCCACACGGTTCCATTCTGGGAACTCTGCTTTATGTCCATTATACTGCTGATCTAAGCAACCTTCTTTCCTCCCAGGGGTTGCCATTCATCAATATGCTGCCTGATACTCAGTCATACCCTCAGCGCCACGCTGTAGATGCATTCTCCTTAGCTGAGAAAATGTTTGAGGCATCCATGGCGCTTTACGCTTGCAGGTCGTCCAACCAATTCAATCCCTCTACAACCAACTGAGCTGGCTTGGTAGCCAATGGTATCTCCAAAAGTTAGATCTGCATTTCTTGCACAGCCACTTTCCGAATGCCACCTTTTCTACTTCTTCTGTACAGGACCTGGGTGAGACATTGGACCATGAATTGGCTTTCACTGATCATGTGATGACAGTACTCACAGTATGTTTTAACATCCGTGATAAAAAAATTGCCCTACAAGCCGTCTCCCAGAGCTGCTTTTAATCTTACGCATATGTATTTGGATCAACTACAGTAACATTATCTATGCAGGCCACTTTTTTGCATGAATTAGCCAACTTCAAAGATCTGCTTTAAACACTGCAGCTCAGTTAATCAGAAAGATTACAAAGTTCAGGCGTATTTACATACGGGATGAGCTGCGCTGGTTGCACAGGCAAAAGGGCATTTAGTTTAAAGACGACTCATCATATCTTAAATAATCAAGCAAGGCTCTCTGAAGTAAACAAGTAAGGCTCTCTAAAATAAACAAGTAAGGCACTCTAAAATAAACAAGTAAGGCTCTCTAAAATAAACAAGTAAGGCTCACTAAAGTAAACAAGAAAGGCTCTCTAAAGTAAACAAGTAAGGCTCTCTGAAGTAAACAATTAAGGCTCTCTAAAGTAAACAAGTAAGGCTTTTTAAAATAAACATATTTTTAACATCCTAATGTACAGCACCCTTTCCTTCAGCGTCGGCTGCGCTATACAAATTGTTGAATTTTATTACCGGTAATCATGATTATTATTAGTTTCATCATACATGATATAAATGGTATAATATAAATAGCTAATTAATAATAATAATTGTCCTGGTCACAGATCTCTTCACTCAGCGGCATAAAGGTATTCCGGTTGTCCCTCTAAAAGTACAGTGTTCCATACTTCCACAATGCAATGTCGTAGCTTCACTGTGGTTGGCCCTTCACTTTGGAACATACTGTCATACAACCTGTGACATGATAATTGCTTATCCAACTTTCACTGCCTATATCTTGCCAACAATTATTCTCTGCCAGTTGTTCAGTACCTTATGTCACTTCGTTCTCGGCTTATGATTAACCGTTACCAAATTGCTTATCTAACTTTCTCTGCCTCTATCTTGCCAACAATTATTCTCTGCTAGTTGCTCAGTCACTTTAATATGTCACTTCGTTCTCGGCTTCTGATTAACCTTTACCAAATAATATTGCTTATCCAACTTTCTCTGCCTCTATCTTGCCAACAATGGAAGACCATTCTATTTTATCACAAACCTTTGAAACATAAATAAATGAGACAGCTATTCTTTCCACTAATAAATTCACCTTTTTGACATGGCTTGGTCTTGGTGTACCACCAGTTGAAGCATTACGCACTGGCATAATAAAAACTGCTAATTAATAATAATAACAATTTCCACATAGCATCAATTTCACATGTATTGAGTACAAACCTTTTCAACGGTGGTCTTGATCTTTTGTTCAAAGAATGGAATGAGAGCACCTCCAATGACAATAAGTACCAGGCCGAGGATGACGAGGACAACATCAACGATGAACAGCTTCCTTTGCTCCATTTCAAGCAGCAATCAGCTAATTAATCAACAGCAAATCGCAACTAATTAAAATTCGTTCACATGAAAAAAGTAAGCAGCATTAATTGATAATAATTACTATAAATTAGTTTCTATAAATGACAATAACACATATCATTGAAGACCTGTGCACAATGATTGTCCTTTGTGCTGTGCTCTTGTGACGTACTTAAACGGTGTTATATTTAGTTTTATCACACAGCTATTACTCACATGCACCTTCATCCCTGTTCATGGTCATACGCCTTAGAGATCCACCCTCCTTTAAGGATACTTACTCCCTTATTCCCTGCATCCCAGATGGCATTACTGAATCGTCCCATTGTCAGACAACTTGATGAGGAAAACATTTTTAACAAGAATTTATCTGAGCAAATAATGCCCGATAGTCATCTCTGGCTCTGGTAGAGTGAGCATGATGTATATCAGATACACAAGGGAAATAATCTTTGAAGCCAGGTGGTATTATTGGCAAGTGGAACATAAATTCACATATTTGCGATTTATTAATTTGATCAGTTTGTAAAACATGAAGATCTTGAAATATCTGTCTCGTGTGGGAGTTGTATGGAGCGCCAGCAATAATATGAACTGCACTCTTCTGTTGTATATACAGCCTCATCAATCTAGTGTGGTAATGAGAAGCCCACAGGCCCCACACGATATTGCAATACACTATTGCAATACAATATTGCCTATTGACTCCACTGCACATGAATGTCTTGATTGTGTTTGTATGTGATAGTATTATGGTGATCAATAAATAATTGATTGATTGATACACCAAATAAGGTTGGATGAGGGAATAGTATAAATTGGAAATAATATTCGGATAGCAAGTAAGATATCCAAGATAATATCCCCATTCCCCACATTCTCAGCTATGCATGCAGTTGGATAAATAAAGAATATACTTACTTACTTACTTACACATAATTCAATTCATTCAAAAACCTTTGTGATAAGGCAGCCAAAAGAATAATAAGGCAGCCAAAAGAATAATAACCCTTCAAAAGAGTAACAAAGATCTGAATAGCAGCGCACACAAGAATTCATCTATTGTGGGCAAGGTGCAACTCATATGATAAATATACATCAGTTGTTGAGGTATTGTATTTAAGGTATTGTATGGTATTATATTGAATGTCCTATAAGACAGGCTACATATACAAATTTTGGAACATGTAAGCAGTAAGGTTTCACAACTATGCCAGTCACTGTCACGTGAGTTTCAAATACTTTTTATAACCATGTAACCCTTTGACAGGAAAACAATTTTCTTTCTCCAAAACTGCACTAAAAGTCACCTACAGCAATGTAGAATATAAAATATTCCTGGGGTAAAACCCATGCACCCAGAGACAAAAGCAAAAGTCGGCGCCCATGCCCAGAGAAATTACGAAATAAACAGTTAACACTACTAAAGTAAGTAAGTATATAGGCCTATCCTTTATTGAACCAATTGCTAAACGCATTTGGATGTACATTATGAAGTATATAATCACAAGTAAATCACAAGTAAATCATCCCACATAACAAGTGTTCAAATACAATACAATACAATACAATTATAATGTTTTGCGTGCCAGACTGTCTGCAACAGGTAGAATTCTGTCATGTTTACATAGACATAGTCCATATACTACAGTTTTAATTGGGTACAGTAGGTCATGTAGAACATGGCCTGGATCTGCAAGAACAACTCCAAAGAGGCGGGTGTCAGCGCTCTGGCATAGTTGTTCAAAACTTGGGTTGTTTCAAGGCAGGTATCACAGTACAACAAAGACTGAAGAAAAAGTAGGAAAACTAAAGCCAAGAAGTCACGTGAAATGTGTGGGTAGTAGTAAAGGGCAATGAAAGAGTGTCCAGAAAACAGAAAGACAAGATTCAGATATTTTGGTGACAGCTGAAAGCCTGAAACCAAGAAAACGGCTGAAAAGGCCCTGATGAGTAAACAGTCATCAAACCTTTTTGCCAAAAAATACCTCAACCATGGTAAACTTAACCCTGTAACAACAAGCTGCATTGGTTTCCCATACATTTTAGTACATGCTTCATGCTCATCATTTAAGCTCCCCTTTCTCAGCTCTTGGACGCATGGGCATATTGAGGGGGAGTTTTACGAGTTCAAACCCCTGAAATAAGTTTCAGAAATTTTTTTAATACGCTTTTACATGTGTAATACCAAAAACCTTAATTTTTGCAACCATCTCCAATGGAAACCCCCTCGAAATCTTAAAACCCCTCCGAAATTTTTTCCTGGCTACACCCATGCTTGAACGTACCAATTTAAATATAAAACTACAAATAACAGAAATTCCCCAATCATTTGTCCAGTGATTTAGCATGCTGGACTATGAATCAAAAAGGCATGGTTCAAATCCCTGCCAGGACAAGAATGTGTCAAGATATCAGCTCCACTTGGACCCCTAGTGAAGCTCGGCTACAATGAGTACAACGGCCGTACACCATTAAAGCTCAGGCAGCATGGGAGAGGACTTCAGACCTGCCCTCATATGCTGAGGCTAAAAAAATGAAGTCGCTAACTTTTCATACCCCTGGCTGCCTCTGAAGCTAGTGTACCCAGACAGCTCTTATTGCAACATCAAGCTGCCCTGGTATTTCCCTTAGCACTCTCTGCATGTCAGCAATAATAATAATATTTTCGTTTATTGAAACAATCCAGTTGACAGACCGCAACCGGTTACAGTGTACAGTTATGCAATTGAAACAATTCACAAGAACACAAATGACAGAAGACATAAATCTTAACTACCAACAGAACAGACAGCCTGCAATACAACGGCGCTAATAGCAGCCTACATATGTCCGCCCTACGGGACTCGAACTCGGTACCTCTCACTCTTCATGCCAGTGTGCTATCCAATGCGCTATCGGGCCCCCCCCCGATATATATATTCTAGTCAGAATATATATAGCCCTGCTTCAAGAAAGCTCATGTCTATATTTACATGGCTTTTCTTTCATATTCAAACTCAGTGCAAACAGCCTGTGTAAAATGCAGGTACAGAGTACAACAGCACTTCAGAGCTCTGTTATCATCAAATGATCAGTTAGTAAAAAGCACATGACAATTCGTTATAAATGATACCCTGCAACCCACGGCTCTGAATTGCAGACCAGGATCTACCTCATTCAAGTAAACAACGACTTTCTGACTCGTGTCGACAAATGACGATAACCTCAAGAGCAAACAGCGCCGAAAGACAAACAGCTCAACAATCAATTAAATGACCCCAGTGAACCAAACCACATGACAACAAAGACCCCTGCTGTAGACATAAATTTATTAAGAAAAGAAGAAGATTAAGTTATTCAAATAAATAAATATTATTAACCCTTTGCAGGAGCAAATTTTCAACAATTGAAAACTTTGCGCTCTGTGCAGAAGGCCACATATGCGATATTATAAGTGCACTAATTAAAGCCGATGACGTTAGGAAACCAGCTGTCTTTCTATGTAAACAAGTGCATTGTTAATTAAAGTAATAAATGGGCTTTAAGTTTCCCATGGGCAATTCATACAAATCGGTTTTCTTACAGTTACTTGCCAGGATTATTTCATAGATCACCACCATATTCAATATATCAACAACATTCAGTGACACCGCCAGACGCCAAGAAAGTGGACGCAATGTCACAAACATATTTAAGACATAAAACATTGCCAGTCATTTTGGTCAAGCAGTGGTCATCATCTTTCATGTGATAATGAAACATAAATGAACATTACATAGGCTGGAGCATAGATATACAAGTAGAGGCTCAGGCTGTAGAGTGTAACAATACAGCTACGAACAAAAGCATATTGTGTGCACAGTGTGCTTTTACTAATACATTTTTGCCATCCAGAAATTAAGATTCATATATTTACATTTAGAGGTCAACATTTAGAGGTTCTCATTTGTGTCATAATATTTAATTGTTTTGCCAAAAAAGTAGACGCAAAGGCATCTATTGCGTCCCAGTGCCAGCGTCACTGACAACATCGACAAATTATCGTATGTGCCATTGTAAAGTAAAGTCGTAACAAGACTCAACAACCAGCCTCAAGGTCAGCCTCAGCCTCCATAGCAACCAGTCTCCTTAGCAACCAGCCTCCATAGCAACCAGCTTCCATAGCAACCAGCCTCCTTAGCAACAACCCTCCTTAGCAACCAGTCTACTTAGCAACAACCCTCCTTAGCAACCAGTCTACTTAGCAACAACCCTCCTTAGCAATCAGCCTCCTTTAAGCCTCAGCCTCTTCAACAACCAAAATGAATTGGATCAGAACTCAAAAAATATCTGGTGGTCGCCAGAACAGAGGCTAAAAATAGCTGGGCATGCAAAGGGTTAATACAACTAGATTACGTACACGTAAATTTATTTTAAAAGTAATTGAATGATTCAAATAATAAAATATCATTAATACAACTACAGTCTACTCAGTTCTCTAAACAATGCTTTTGGTTCATTCAGCATCATAATATGTAAGAGATGCTTTGTGCAGATGGACAATAGACTTTATATTATAATACATTGATCATCTGTTTAACTTACCCTATGATCCTAACAACAGGGTGCTGTTTAAAAATAATTGCTGTTACAATTATGGCTGCAGAAGTTAATGATTAATTAGTCGACTAATCGTTAATTAATTTTAACAATTACATTTATTTTGAATGATTTAATAATAGAAGCCGCTTGTTATATTCGATAAGGTGTCTCAGTATTATATAGCCCTTGTGATTGAAGGAAGACAATTGAACTGAAAACATAAACATGACTACTAATATGAACAAATAACTACTAAGTAGCTACTAATATGAACAAATAACTACTAAGTAGCTACTAATATGAACAAATAACTACTAAGTAGCTACTAATATGAACAAATAACTACTAAGTAGCTACTAATATGAACAAATAACTACTAAGTAGCTACTAACTAACAATAAATATTAATAATTACTATTAAAAAATAAACAATTAATAATTTTAATTTTGCATTTGTCACTACTTATCGGAGAATGCATTTAATCACAATTAGTTATTAATTAATCGTTAATTCTTAAATAGTAAACTGTTTAACAAATGTAATCGTTAACAGCCCTAGTTACAATACAATGCTTTAACATCATCACCTTCCTCAAAACCTTTGCTTTAATTTTAATTCCTAATCTTGTGGTACTGTTAACCCCTTACCCTATAAACAACTGCTATCACACATCACCAACACTGCCAGAACAATGTTAACCCATAATCCTCCAAATGTTGCAACTGGGTTTAAAACCACAGTAACACTGACATTCCATAAATTAAAGCTTCCAATTTGTCGTACATCAATATCCTAGTTTAACCCTTTAATGACGATCGTGTACTAAAGGTGACTGGGAAACCAATGCAGCTCGACATTAAAGGAGTACAGATTAGCACAATTCATTCATTCATTCATTCGGGAATTTATATAGCGTCCCTTCAAGAAAACTACTCAGAGGTGCTCCCGACTCCACCGCGCCCAAAAAGAACAGTTTAAGTTTAGTGACGAAAGTTTCACTTTGAAAATATGTGCACAGATCTCCTATGTGTTTACACGCAAGTGCCCAAAGAAGTTAAAACGATGTGCTCTTCATCTTTCACCTGTCTACGACATGTCACATGAGCACTTTGAAAATATATGCATGAAAGGTCCACAGGTTAGCTGTCCTGGGATGGACTGTTAACTTGGTAACCCACTATTCTATGCCACATAATTCTGTGTTTTTATTTCTCAGTCACCCAGTGTTTCCGTTAACGCCCAAATGGCCGTTTTTACGTCCGGAAAAAACGCCCGAAACGTCCAAATTTTTCGGTGTGATATCCGAAATACATGAGCTACGTCCAAAAAAATTCTAGGTCAGGGCGTAAATACGTCCTCCTTTTGGACTCTAACGGAAACACTGCTGTCACCTGTGAAGAACCATTAAAAACTGCTTCTCATTAGCCTCATTGTGCAGATTGAGATCTCAACTGGCAGGTTTATAGAGACACCTAGAGACTAAACAAACAAATTCTGGTACAAAGGATCACAGCAGGTACAGTTCACAGTCCCTGGTCTAGATTGTGCTGACACCGAGTCATAAGAAGCACTACCAGCAGATAGCCATTCAGAGAAACAATAGTCAAGCAATGGAGGGCAATCAAAATGGAACACATTATAAGTTTAAAGTTTAGCTCTGAATTACAGAACTGACAGAATGCACAAAACTTGGCAGTGAATTCCACAATTTCACCCCTTATGTACCTCATGACCATCACTGTCACTTGCGGAGTCACTTTATGCAATTTTCTTTATGTGTACCACTTTTTTACAAGTAATGATGTACTGGCATTACAGCCACCTTAACCTAGTGATACATTATCAGCTTGAGTTTATCTTTAGTAAAACTGAAAGAGCAAGTGCAGTCTATGTACACCTAATTTAACTGACATCTATTTGAGCAACGATTCAAGCCACTAGTCACATTTATCAATTAACCTATGCTAATTCCCAATGCCTGTTGCCCTTTATAATGCATGCAACCTTAGTCCTTTTTGTAGGCCTAATAATTAACATCTGCCAATACCACAACTAATTTTGAACTTTGATCAAGTAAATGAACATGCTACTGCACATTAACCGTTTGTGCTGTTTATGTTGCTCACCTTTCCAGCTTTCCTACTGATCGTAATCGTAAACTCGAAACTTCTACAGCGCCCACAAAAGCGAAGTCGCGGGTACCAGCTTATTCACAGGCGCTCAATCAAAACAAAATCGATAGGCAGGGGGTCAAAATCCAGAGAGGCAGGCAGGCAGACAGGCAGGTGGCTAAGGTGGATGGTGTTTGGTATTGAGACGACGAGGTAGACAGGGAGAAGTGTTGGATTTAGGATAGGATTTGTCAAAAAGCTAGTTCATCATGGATACTGCATCGGCTGTTGGAAACAGGGTCTTTCTAGCAGACAGGAAGGAGTGACAGAGAAATTGTAAGATTCGTAAACTCCAAATTTCTAAAGCACTGCTCTAAAGCCAAGCACGGGGCAACAGCTTATTCACGAGCGTTGCTTTGCATCAGAGGGTTGTCCACATTTTGATATCCAGTGGGGTCTTACTCCAGTTGCCTGATACAACACGGTGTCCTATAATCCATTCTAGTTGGATTTGTCATTACCTCATTTCATAGAAAGTCGAGTTAAATTCAATTTGGGCAAGAACAACCTGGTCGGTGACCTGAATTCCTTCACTGTCCTATCCACAACTGCAAGGCTGTGACAAGGTTAAAAGCAAACCAAATTTCGATTCTTACACTACATATCGTCGCATTATACTCTTCTTTTGTCGCCTACATTTCTACACGGCCATCACAATGCTTAATTAATTACCGTAATATGAAACATGCCCACCTGTCACCGTGAAAACTGAAACGAAACGCAGATGAGCCTCCAACAGAAAACCTATTATTTTCAGTTTCAGTCACGCGGACGCAGTTAAAATAAACCCAAGTTTCACATTCCCCACTCAACCACTCACCATCGTACCCTAGACATGCATATGCATACAATACTTAACCTACATGTTGACACAGAGGCTACGCACCGCTAATTCGTCCATAAGCTTCAATGTTAGTCAAAATTAATGGCGCACCCGATCAACACAGAACTATGGATCAACAGGTGGTGTCTCTTCACAATACCCTAACAGTGCGACCACTCTTCATTTTCTGAAATCCCAAGCTCTCTCCAGAAACATCCCAAGATTCGCCAAAAGTCAAGGAATCTATAGCCAAAAGAAAATCTAGCCAAAAGAAAATCTATAGCCAAAATTCGTTATTTATTGGCTGTCTGCTCTACGCGGACGACATGTTATTAATATGCCCATCTGTTAACGGGCTACAAAATATGCTTGACCTATGTATGTCTATTACTAATGATTTATCTCTACAGTTCAACCCTTCCAAGTCTCATTGCATTGCTGTAGGTAAATCTGCTAAACTCGCAATTACTCCCATGACTCTGGGAGACGTGTCGATTCCTTGGGTCCAATCAATTAAATACTTGGGTGTGATGATTAATCATGGTAAATCGCTTAATTTTAACACGGAATCGGTGAGACGATCTTTCTTCTCTGCCTGTAATTGTATCTATGCACGTGCCAAAGATCTTAATGAGTTGGTTCATCTATCTTTACAAGAAAGCTACTGCTTGCCAATATTAACTTACGCCTCAGCCGTAGTTAAATACACAGTGAGACAGGAAGATGAACTGAATGCATGTTGGAACTCTGTTTATAGAAAGTTATTTGGTTTTAATAAATGGGAATCTGTTAAAGGCTTCATTTGTGGCCTTGGTAGACTAGACTTACATCACATTATTAAGAAACGTCGCATTATGTTCTATAGGCGACTAGTTCATTCGACATCTAATTTTCTCCAGGATATTTTTTGGTGTTACGTTGTTGAGCACTTTCTTTGTGACTCTGAACTTGCTTGCATCTTGAACGGTAAATTTAGTTGCATAAATGACCTTTACGAACATTTTCACAGTCTGTGCGTTTGACTTCATGTTTGTTCAGATTTGTGTATGTATGTTGTGACGTCTGATTTGTTTCTGCCTTTGGGCGTAATAAAAGTACTGAAAAGGCAAGGACTCTATATTAAAGGACTGGTTACTCTCGATAATATCGTGTACTTCCGGTTTGAGGCAACGAGCCTCGCGCCACCTGGCGATGCGGGTGTAAGGAGCGTCTTTAGACGTAAAAATGCATGGTGAACCCGATGTGTTGTTCAGCGATTAATTGCACGAATTTGAGGAAAACAAATCAGAATTATTTTTATTTCAGTTTCTAAGGAACGAAGAAAGGTAAATAATAATAAATGTAAAGATATTTTTAATGACTTTCAGTTAAATAATCTAAACTACGGAGATAGGCGTTTAGCATGGTAAACACGAGGTTCTACGCCTTTGTCGCTAGGTGGCCAGGCTCCATGAGCCGCCATTTTCTCTCCAACGCGCTTACATAAGGAGATTCCAGTCCTGTGTATATTGGTCCTTGGCCAAAAGTGTACAAAAAATCCCAAGTTACTGAAAGGAAAAAGTTATGAAAATATGAAATGCGTTTTAGCAATGAGGGACTTTCGGGTAAATGTTAACAAATAGGTGGCAGCAGCAGCAAGTGCACCTTAGTATATATTATCGCTCATTGCGTTCAGTGTGTGGTCAGAGCGATCTGTACGAAGCGTTATGTTTGTTTTGTATTTGTCTCGAAATGCCTTGCTGTTGTGTACCTCACTGCAGCAGTAATCGTGATGGACATAGATTCCCTAGTGATGATGCACTGAAAAGGCAATGGATTGTTGCAGTTAAACGTCAATCCTGGACCCCTACAAAGGCCAGCGTCGTGTGTAAGAACCACTTCACAGCGGACGACTACATAACAGCAACATACTACGGTTTGGACACTAAAGTGCATTATTACCCAAGTAACCCATGGAATATATTTCGCCCTCCACTCATTTTCTTTCCTCTTGTTCATGACTGTAATATGTGTAACTGTTTTGTAAGACGTAGGGCACTCTATTAGTTCCGGGGTCCCAAATATACACACTGGGCGCAGCTTGTACTACGTGCGCTGCCTGCTTTGGCGTCAAATTTTCAGCCTCAAATTGCCGGCCAAATTACAAACGACAATAAACCCTAACCGACCCTCACAACGCCACTTTCTGACCAGCTGCTGCCGATGGCCCGAGGCTTCTATGGCTGTGTGTATATTTGGGACCCCGGAACTAATAGAGTGCCAGACTTAGTAGCAATATAACATGACTGCCAACTATTCCATTAATTTAAGGATATGTGGAAACACGGACCAATTCTAGTGTTTCTGTAACAAATTCTAACAATCTCATTTCTGTCAATAATGTATTAGCTGAATCACCTTTGTTTGGAATTGTTTTGTGAAATTATTATGCTTTTGGTATGAACTGCTTAGTAATTTTCTAGCTTTAGATGGAAACTCAGCAATGTTTAATGCTGTTTATTTATTTATCTTGTGTAATAGTGTAGTGTCTAATACCATTTATTTGATGATATTAAGAATATATTTATATATATTTATATTCTGTGTAGATGATATTAACTAACTTGCTTACGCAATATTACACAGGTTGAGAGACATATTATACTTGATAGAAGAAACTCCACAGGTGCATGGCTTCAATGATATTGTAAATTTTATTATCCAAATATGTTTTAACTGCTTACTTGATTGAATTATTTGTTATTTCCTTGTAACTTAGAGAAGGTAACTAATTACATTAATTAGCGTGCATTTCATGTTTTCCATTCAGGAGATGAACCTCAGATACACCGCCTGAAGAGAAATGCAGTGCCAAGTGTGTTTCCTTGGACCAAAGCTACTGAGATTCCTGAGGCAACAGCATCGAGAGAGCAGCGGGCAAAGAAACGTTCCTCTACTGCTACACTAAAGACTACAAGAAAAGAGAAGCAGAAACGACTCGTGTCGGAACAGGATCTACCCTTTGCTGCAGAGGAGATAGTCGAGTTGCCTGAAGAGACTTTGTGTGAATCTGTCGGTTCGTCTAATGAATTAAATTTGTGTACTGTAGAAGTGCAAACGACAATTAGTATTGTTAATGACATGGTTGATAGTAGTACGCAGTCATACCAAAGTAAGGAGCGTTTTTCTTATTCAGATTTCGTTACTGATGACAAGGGCATCCATTATTTTACTGGTTTGGAAACCTTTGATAAGTTTTTGTTCGTATTGAATACTTTGGGGCCAGCTGCCAATTGTTTACGGTATCTTTACGGTGCTGTAAGTCTTAATGTAACTGACCAGTTTTTCCTTGTATTAATTAAATTGCGCCAGTACATTCCAAATTTTCAGTTGAGCCGCATGTTTGGAATTTCAACAAGTGAAGTTTATAATATTTTTTTCACTTGGGTTAGGTTCATGTCTTTACAATGGAGGGAGATTTCAATCTGGCCTTCACAAGATGTTGTTCGGTTTTATTCACCCACAGATTTCACAAGTAAATTTCCAACGACTAGAGTGATCATTGATGGAACTGAATGTCCCATAAAAAGACCCAAGATGCCAAGTGCACAGCAGTCAACATTTTCTACCTATAAAAATCGAAATACTGTGAAGGCTGTAATCGGGTCAACACCAGGTGGATTGTTATCTTATGTTTCGCCAGCATTTGGTGGTTCAACAAGCGATAGACAAATTGTTGAACGTTCAGGCTTAAATATCATGTGCAATTCAGGAGATTCAGTTATGGCCGATAAAGGTTTTAATGTTGAGGATCTGTTTCTCCCCTATAACATATCATTGAATATTCCAACTTTTTTCAGGAAAAAAAATAGAATGACTAGCGAAACAGTAAGGAAGGATAAGAAAATTTCTTCTAAGAGAATTCACATTGAACGTATAATCGGGTTGGGTAAAACGTATAAAATTCTGAAGAATTGCATGAATTCAACTGAGACTATGCTTTCTGGAGATATAATATTTGTGTGTTACATGTTATGTAACTTCCGTTCAGGGATTGTTTCAAGAAATGCTTAATGAAAGCTTCAAGATCCCATTAGAGTTGTAATGGATGTCAAAAAGTAAATTGCTGTAACTGAATAGTGTGGTAAGTCGATGGTGATCAAGAGTAAATTTTTAATAAGTTTTATAACAGTTGCATTTCAATGACATTGTTTATTAATCGAAATATTGTACACAAAAAACAAAGTACTTTTAACTACTGTTCGCACAAGTTGCAGAACTATACGAACTGCTTACATTTTGTAATTAAATGTGTGCTGTCTGCTGTTTCTGTACAGGTGATAATTTAGAAGTGCCTTCATGAAGTGATTGTCGTAAAAATGTTTCAGTTTATTTGTCATAGTAGATATGAAGATGTCATTTCGTTTAATGCGTACTGTTTTCATGTCTAACTGTGTGTATACAACAAAGTCACAATATTCTCTGCCAGTACACAGTAGCTGACCTTGCACCTGATAATAATAATCATGATTGTCTCTCAAACACAAACTATCATTCTCCATCACAAGATATGGCACAGTAACATCATTAATGACACCATGGCGAGCTGAATATGGACATTTCACTTCTAGCACGATGATATCATTAACCAGTCCATCAGGACTGGCAGCGAGAAATGGCAAAGCTTTGCAAACAAAAATGCCACACTCCCGCACCTGAACATTGTTCTCAGAGTTGTAGGCCATTACAGCAACAGCTTCATACTGAAGTCCATATCTAACTGACGCAGTTGAAAATTGAGCAGGCGTCATCAAATTTTTACACAGCATATCCATATCGGTCCTACTAGTAGCTTTACAAATACGTCCAAAATTGGAAGAATGAATTCTCTTCCGCCTTTCTTCCTTCCATGCTACATTTGAGACTTGTCCCCTTGTTTGGATCTCTAACTGCTCAGCTTCAATGGGTGTTATGGCGTCAACTTTCAGATACTGTAAACACATAGACTCCGGAGAAGTGCAAAAGTAATCATGATCATTGTAGAATGCATAAAGGTTACACGGAGGAACAGTTTGCAAAATGGGCATAGTTGGAGATTTATGTGCAAAGTTGATGCATGTATTACGGAAAAATGCAGGATAGGATTTTAGATTTTTGAAGTCACTTGCGCGTGGATCATAACTTGACTGTGAGAATATGCTGCTGATCAATGAATTGGGACGCAAATTCAGAGCAGTACTTTTTTGTGGAGAGCCTTTAAATCTCTTGCATTTATTAAAGGTTTGTAGTTTCTGTGTACATGTTTCATGCAGCACAACACAGTTACCCATTGATATCTGTGATAAGCCATAAAACAGAGCACATACATGCTTACAATGTGCCGTTGGTCCCATGCCAACAGCACACTCACACTGGCACTCTACTATAACACCTGATATGTCTAAAACTATGTCAACAACATAAATAACAGATTTCTTCATTTCAGCACAAAATCGTGCGCGAAAGTAACAGTTTGTGTTTTCTTCCGCTACACGTAGCGAAAGCAGATGACGATCCTTGTAGAGGTTGACAGCTTTGTCGTCCAGACTTTTGCCGATTGCCTGCAGGTAGCTTGTAGCATGAGCCTCACGAAATGTCACAAACTAGAAACAGACCAAAAAAACCTGACCGTTAGACGGGAGTGTGTAAGCACAATGTTACATGTATCACCCACTATGGCTGATTTGATCCTGCATAATATTATGTTTATATCATACTGCATAGTGATATCATTTATTTCTCATACAGTGCAGATATTAGGCCGTAGTGGTTTGTTGATTAGAATAAAGTAATTTGTTATTTCTCCTAAACGAAGTTTGTTTTTTCTTCCCATTACTATTCTTTAATGGATACAACATACTTTATGAGCCATAGCAGAAGTTCACATCTCTCCGGGACATAAGTCTGTGTGCTCTCAAGATTTTGTGACAAAGTCAAACACAAAGAAAGAATTCATTGCTACAATAATTTCAATTCAATAGAAAGCGACATATTTTCTGCTAAGCAAATGAAATTCAACCTCAGTTGCCTCAGTTACATCCTTGTACAAGCTGACATCAGGTGTCTTGAGTGTGTATTCTGTTACGACATCGGAACATCCAGACATAGCATGGAAGGACTCCAACCTGAGAAACACGAGCAAAGTTTAAGCTCACTTTTCAATAACCAACTGTTTCACTAGTAAATTATTAAATTACCAACAAATGAGCTTATGAAACACAACATTATAAAAAAAATGAAAAGACATCGTAAAACAGATATCAATGGGTAACTGAGTTTCTTATAAAACAACATTTCTGCACATTTCCTCACTTGTGCTCAGTTCAAATAAATTGTCTTTCTCATTATTAAGATCAGTTAATGCATTGACATATCTAGAACATTATATTACACCAATGTAATTGTTTTTAACAAATGTAATATCATTAAATGTTTATATTAACACCATTAAATCTCGCTATTCTATGACGGCAAAATGAAGTCCTCAATAACTGATTTAGATTTATTTAAATACTGTAATGAAATTATGTAATCTACTGTAGGTTTTACTCAATAATTATTGGGGAAAACTTGACGCCGAAGCAGGCAGCGCATGTAGTACAAGCCGCGCTCAGTGTGTATATTTGGGACCCCGGAACTAATAGAGTGCCGGATACGGCAACCAAGAATATGTTACAAAATTGTTACAAACTTACTAACTACATTCTGCAAGAATTCGAGCATAAAAATATGTACATATAAGAAATAATACGAGCAGTTCTGCTTCAATAGCTTGTTTGGTTCGAGTCATATGAAATAAACATCTTTACCTTGCAACTAAATCTTTCTTCCTTCCCCCTAGCCTCAGGTTTCGACGCTTTAATTCAGACCTTAGCTGAACCAGGGACAACGTTCCGTACTGTTTTGAAGAACTTCCTGCTTCTGGTTCCATTTTAAAACGCTATTTATTAATTTTCTTTAATTATTTGTGACCGTGCACGGAAAAACCCTCCCAAAGTCGGAAATTTTGAAAAATCAGTTTAATTTTGTTTTAAATACTACAGTTACTGCTGAGTAATGTGGTGTAAACAGTATATTTGTATCTGTAGAAATGAAAAAGTTATGAATTTTTAAAGAATTTAAGTCCTAGCGTTTTGAGAACTCATTTTAACGAGAAATCGCGATTCAAAAATTGCCTTCATTGGATGAACGATGTAAAAGTGAACAGATTTTTCAACGTAATTTAGTAGAGTGTTCTAGATATAAAAACTTCTGCCCTTTCCAATGGTGTCAACGGTGTTTCTTGGAAAATTAAATTGAAGCAATGGGACAGCTTTAAAGAGATGCTGTATTGTCGTAAAATTTAATTATCCCTACAGAGAAATCGCGTTAAAAATTGACTTCATTGTATAAATTATGCAAAGGTGAACAGATTTTGCAACGTAATTTAGTAGCTTGTTCTAGGTATAGAAATTTCTGCCCTTTCCAATGGTGTCAACGGCGTTTCTTGGAAAATTAAATTGAAGCAGTGGCATAGATTTAAATAGATGCTAATAGTGTCGTTAAAATTAATTTGGCCTATGCATACTGCAGCGCTAGATGCGATCGGAACGGAGGTGATTATACCGAGACATCGTTATTCTCGGCAGCAGATTCGTCACTAAAGTCACTCTAATCGTTATTTTCAACATAGATATTGCAGAAGTAATCATTAATAATATATCGGAAATGATCCTTTAGACGAGTTCTATTCAAATTAAACGCTGTGAGTTCAATTAGGCATGCGGAGATTTCAGTTTCCGCCATTTTATAGTAATACTTTCGTTTTCGTCAGATGGCGCTTTGGGTGTTGGGATTAGTTTGCGATATGGCCTACCTAAATTTATTTATTGTAAATTGCTAAGCCATTTAAACCGTTTATTTAGAGTACATATGCATTTAGAAAAGAATGCAGTATGCTGTAAAATTAAATCTACAGCCATAAAGGCAACGCTTATTGACCAGAATTAGCCAAAACAGAGACCGTCTAAAGTCATGGATTATAATGACCATCTCATAATAAATATTCATAGGTAATTAGGCTGTATTCGTACGCACTTGCCGTTGTCACAGACGGCTTCAGCAGAAAAAAGTAGTCCAGAACATGAATAATTAATGAGGCTGCCATTACAAGAAGATTTTTCGGCGAAATTAAAACAAACGCACGCTTGACTCGTCCGAATCAAGGAAATAAATAATACCACTGATGTACAAAAAAATTAAAATTAAAATATTTGTATTATTTTGTTTGACCTGTAACTCTGGGATTTGATAGTTGAAATATTAATAATTAATATTATACAAAAAAACTTTTTTTGACCGATTTACGCATTCATGACCTTTCCGCTCGATTTGCGACGTTTCAGTATTCGCGACTTTGGCCGGGTAATCCCATGCAGGGTCATTATTTGTCTCCATTATCTATACGTAAACAATGAGCGATAATAGATACTAAGGTGCACTTGCTCGTGGCGCATCTATCGACAAAATAGAGAACTAGAGCCCTGAAAACTCCTCATTCATGCACAACAATGCCGAGCTAAGAACTGGCAAAAAAACCGAAGAATAACATTGAATTAACAAATTACAATGTTTATACGTAACAATAATAATAATTAATAAACGTCTTTCAGTCTCTCCTTCAGTCTTTCGTCTTTCCTACTGAGCGACTTTTTTCTAACCTGATTCGCTGCCACTGTTGAAAAGTACGGTAAAAACTAGTCTGTAGACCTAAGAATAGTCAGAAACAATCCCAAGATTGATACGCAAAATCCCCAGATCCCATGTCCACCCGGAGTGGTCACACTGCTCTTATCCTATTGGCTGCACAATTATTACTAATCAAATTTTGACAAATGAACGCGGACCTCTTCCAAGGACCAATAGTTTTTAGAGTTGTTTGCCCTTATTCTCTGTGTCAGCTTAATTACCACAAATAAATGAGTATAGTTGACTGATTGTCCACATTTTAGTACACATAGATTCCTTACCCGTGTTTCAAGGACCTATCCCTATTAATATTAATATAGAGTCCTTGCCCGTGTTTCAAAGCCATAGTTCTGATCAACGACCTCTTATATATATCACCACAGAATACATATCGAGAAGCAGATACCACGGCGAGGTTAACGCTCAGTAGCGTACGTGGACCATCGTAAAATATTGGCACCACCATGAACTGGCTTTAAATTTCTCCGAATTGCTTGCTTTAATATTATCAATCATTCAGTGTATGGCTCTTTTCATTTCCTATTATAGACTAATAGAAAGATATACTTACGTCACTGCTGTAATTAATTAAGGCAAACATCACGCATGGTTGCTTTGAAGTGTCCTCGAAGAGGCCATATCGATCTACCATGAGGCGGATTAATCGCGTCCGGTCACTCCGATGGTTAAACAAGATGAAGAAGATTGGTTTTGAGTCGGGACATGGCCCACCAGAGCGAACAGAAGTGGGCTCTGAATTGGAGAGTGAGATCTATAGGCCTATAGTCATCGACGAAGCACTAGAACATTAAATTTAATCGTGATCATAAACTCAGACTTCCTAAAGTGCAGCCATAAAGCGAAGGGCATGAGCGCTACGTCGAGTCAATTAGAAGTGTGTTCAATTTTTTTTAAATTTTAACCTAAAGAACGCGCACAGTCACACAGTTAGAAAATGCAAATGTTAGGCGCGGTTATCTAGTCAGTCGCCAAGTGGAGAGCAGGCGCTTCAAGCCAACGAGAAACAATCGACGTATATAGTGAAAAACCGTGAGTTTGTTTCTACGACGTTTCTTGAAGGAAGAAACCGAAACCGATCATCGGTTTAACATTGCTAATCGGTGCCATCCCTAAGAGCACAACATATAAAAGCCCAACACTGTGGCTCAGTAAAAAAAACTCTTACAAATCTGAGGATCGCAGAATTATTAGAGGAATAGAGGATAGTGGTTTAAGGTAGGCATGGGCTCTGAGTCTGAGTGCTCGAGCTCGTGGAGTCGTGGCAAGGGTCAAACAGGTCAGACAAGTCAGTTTAAATAAATGCAGCTGACTGCGCAGGTTAAGAACTTATATAATAGGCCTAATTTGTACGGTAATATATATAATTATTGCACGCAGCACGTAGCCTACCAAGCGAGCAACTGTAGGCCTTACTTAGTCTTTATGTTCCAGGTTGCGGTGTGTCAGCCTGTTTTGCAAATTAAACGAATATACATACATAATTTTGAATGCTTAAGTCGAAGGTCTTTGACTACAAGATCTGGGATACTTACGAAAACCGAGTTGACGTAGGCATAATCAAGGCAAGGGCAGACAGGAGAGCATGTTCTGCATGGTTTGTGACATATCTTTGGAAAGGAGCAGACCTTATTGGACATATTGCCTTAATTGAGATGGACCATCATGTGGTACAGAAACATTAAGATTTGAAAAGTTTTGTAATGTACGTGGGTCTAAACCGTCTAAATGTTAAATAACTGTGAAGAGGTCTCCCAAGCAGGCCTAATACGTGTTTTGAGAGTTTCGAGAGCGGAAGGTCAAGGTGATGCTCGTCAGGGTCGGATTTAAGTATGGCCGGGCTACATGCATGGGCGCCAGCCCAGGTCCCTCCTCTTAGGGGCCACCACCAGTTGCAATTGATGTGTGTGTGTGTGTGTGTGTGTGTGTGTGTGTGTGTGTGTGTGTGTGTGTGTGTGAGAGAGAGAGAGAGAGAGAGAGAGAGAGAGAGAGAGAGAGAGAGAGACAGACAGACAGACAGAGACAGAGACAGAGACAGAGACAGAGACAGAGACAGAGACAGAGACAGAGACAGAGACAGAGACAGAGACAGAGACAGAGACAGAGACAGAGACAGAGACAGAGACAGAGACAGAGACAGAGACAGAGACAGAGACAGAGACAGAGACAGACAGAGACAGACTGACAGACAGAGTGGAAAGAACGCAGTCGTTGACGTGAGCCAATCATGATTGTCTCAGACTTATCCGGTTTATGGCCAGTAGTAGACCTATCGTTGAAACGGAAGCATGCAAGAATAACAGCTCTGATCGATCAGCTAATGGGTGACAGAGCAACGTAAAGCTGAGTGTACTTTGTCGTACTGCTGTCATTGATGCTGATTCGTGGCGTTAAAGTTGTGCATAACTAAACCCAAACTTTCCAGTGTCAGTGTCACAGACCGGCAGGAATTTTCCCGCTGCAGGAGGACCGGTGTCAACTTTATTAGGGCCTATAATTATTTCTCTTTTTCGTTTTCGATTAGCCTACCTAAAATCTTAAATTCCTCAAAATGCATTAAAATTAAATTTAAATGCATGTTGAGACGATTTTATGACTCTATTGCCCTTTAATGCCGGCCTAAAAAGTGCTTTTGTTATGACTTTTGCAAATATTATTATAGGCATATCTTCATTCCGAGACAATTTGAGCAGTTTCTTGACTCACTTTGCGGACCGGCAACTCCATGACGGCTCGCGGACCGGCACCAATCCACGGACCAGCACTTTAATTGGGTGGTCCAGACTCCAGTACGTTTCCTCCCCCAATACCACCCTCACCCAGCGTCATATATGCCTCAAGCTCGATCCTCTACTTAATTATCATCCAACATGCTTATCATGCTATCACCCCACAAGTCTCACCTCTTCAAGCATTCACAGACATTAATTTAGCCTATGATCGACTACCTTTCATCTCGATCTGACCATATCTGACCTAAACGACACCAACCTTAACAGCTTAAGCTATTGATAGGCTATCTGTCCCCTCTGCCCCACTAGCAGCTGGATTAGCTCGGACCTTCTTCGGACTACCCTCCCGGACAACCCCTCTGACTCAACGCAGCGCTCATAAATAAGCTGGTGCCCTGCGCTTGGCTTTCGAGTGGCGTTTTAGAAGTTTGGAGTTTACGATTACGATTAACCTACGATTGACTGCCGATTCTGGAAGTAAGTAAGCATGCTGCAGTCTTTTCTTTCTGATAAGCGCACATGCCCGAAGATCCTTGGTTTGGTTTAGGCGGTCTCATGTTTGACAGACAGACAGACAGACATGCAGACCGACAGACAGACAGACACAGACACAGACACACACACACACACACACACACACACACAGGCACACAGACAGACAGACAGACATTTAATAAGTAGGCCTATAATTAGTTGGACAGACACAGAAGCTGACCGACACATATTCAGAAAATTAGGTTATGCCACTTAATATCACATCCGGGAGAGTAAGAGATGGTGATTCATGCCGTATGATTATCCGTATCATTTGCAACGTATCATAGAGACGCGACACCCTGCAAAATTACGTCATTTACTGCCATCTAGCAGCAAAAATCCGAATCAAATTCAGCAGTGCTATGAAGCTCAAACGTTTTTGCGTTATATTGTGTTACTTTTAAAAGTTCCCAGTTTACCCAACACAAAATTGAATTTACGTGTTGATAGGCTGCATTGTAATGTATTTAAACTTAGAAACCATCTCAAAAATTGGAATAAATTGTCGAGAAGCAATAATTTTCTTTAGCAATAGGACTCAGTGATTAATACCCTTACCATCTTAGCTATTTGACTATTATTTTTGTCTAATCATTATCTAAACTGCTGATTTTGTAACCTTGTTGCGTTTGTGTCAACGAGTTTGTGAAATAAAGGAATTATAGTAGTATAGTAGTAGCAAAGATTTTAGAGTCGTAGACATCTTTGGTAGTAGTAGCGAAGCTTTCAAACGGTTTTGGCTACGTCATAGAAAGTGTGTAGATATATAATCGGTGGTAAAGGTAAGCCTTGGTAAAGAGAAAAAGGTTTTCTTCAAACACGGAAACAACGCAAAATACCTCAGGGTTTAAGGTTTAAAACATCCTATTTTCATATTTAATAATTCTGCGTCGACGATTACTCACTAACACACCTATCGGACGACGTTGGGCGACGACTGCGCACACACTGGGTCCTGTTACAGTGTATCGTGGAGACATACTCAATGATTTGCGTGATATGGTAGACTGAGCTTAATCTTTCAGATTGACGTTAATGATTTGCCATGGCCAAGAAGACTTATGATTTGCTCTTTAAACTGCTTCTCATCGGAGATTCCGGAGTTGGAAAGACGTGTCTTCTCTTTAGGTTTTCAGACGACGCCTTCAACACGACGTTTATTTCAACTATAGGTAACTTTATTTCATAATATTAGTAACTTGAAAACAGAACACATTCGCTGTTTGATGTAATATTTAGACGAAAGCTGCTTTTTCGAACTGTTGTGATTTTAAAAGAGGCTTCTGCATTGTGCAAGTCTTGGGTCAGTGAATGTTGTTCTACAATGTATTCTTTGTTCAAAAACTTCTGCTTAAACTCTTTAAGACAATTTTTTCAGCACCTCTTCTTATTTTGTATATCAATTGCAGAGGCCCTAACGAATTTTGCCATACAGATAGAATATGTTCATTTTCAGCACAGCATTTCTCTATGTTATGCATTGTTTAGGAAGTTCAAGTTAAATCAATCGATCAATATTCGTTTATTCTGAATAACAAGTTGCCACAGACACAACTTGTTACAATGAAAGCTTTTAAATGAAGTATAAACTTGGTGGTAAAACACCGGTGCACAGTAAGGAGTCTGTTGGGCCTGCCTGAATTTACTTTCAAATGTCTCAATTGATGATTCACTTGGAACTGTTTGGATATAAACTGTTTGAGCCAGAGAATTTGTAAATCGTCTAAATTTTGTGAAGCTTGGTGTCAAGTTGTCGTGATCAAGTCTAGCACGATAATTTATCTGAACTTTTAGAGCACTGTTGTCATTAAATATGGCCAATATCCAAACCAAAAGTATTCAGTTAATAGTTTCTTCAAAGTACAATGACATTCATAATCAATTAGAAGGTCCAGTTGAAATCCGAGACCAATTACCAATTGTGGTCTTACCCTCCATATAGTGTATAACAATCCAAGACGTTAACAATACGTTATCCAGTATGGATATGAACATTATTCATATCTATAATTAGTCTAGGCTCCTTTATTATAACCATAAGTTAAGCACTTTTGTCGGTGGCTGCGTTATGACAGCCAGTTTTGAATAAACGAAAATACAATACAGTACAATTTGCGTTTTCGAAAAGGAAAGAAGAACTAAGCAAGTTTTATGAAGAAAATGCTTGCTCATTTGGCCATATGACGACAGCTGTGGCACTTGAACATCCTGTGACCTACTTTCTGGACTACTCTTGCTTGTACATTCTGCCTCTGTGTGTAATGAACTGAAGAGACTTGTGCTTTAAAATGCTGTCAACACCTCTCTCTGCTGCCCATATTTAGGGTCGTAATTGCCTATGATTGTGTTATGGAAGATGTTTTAATTGATATTTGTACTAAGCAGGGTTTATCACACATATTGCTACATACAATTTTTTATTTGTGTTTTTCTTCTAATACTTGTTTACTTTGAAAGTTGTGTTTAATTTGTGTCAGGATGTGGTCACGGATGTACATGTATACCATCATTATTTTGCTGTGGAATGCACGATACACATAATACAGATCTTATTTTGCAAATAGCACTTGAATGCAGAGAAAATTTGATTGTGTTTCGTGTTTATTTAATGTAACTAATTTTTATTGTTCTTGCTGTCCTTTTTTCGCCAGGAATCGACTTCAAAATTAAAACAATAGAACTTGGTGGCAAAAAGATAAAGCTCCAGATTTGGTATGAATTATTAAGTAAAAATTAATGTTGCTTGCAATCCAATATACATTTCTGTAATGTGATAAATCCTTGAAGTAGTGCCATTCACGTGTTTCCTTCTCATCTATTTTTAGACATTGCTAGATTATCTGTTCAGTACAATCGTGAGTGCTTAAGAAGATAAGTAATGCAAAGTCTGCTTTGATAGATAATGAAAATTTAGGCTTATTGTGAAATTATACCATTTCATGCGGATCAAGTTTTGGAGTAAGATATGAATCAATGTAAACGTCTGAAAAATGTTTGCGTGCCAAGTTTCAGACTGCTGTAACCTGCATGCTGCATGCAATCTTTTGTGTAAGAAAAGAGAGAGACCAAAAAACCTCTGTGATGTGATATCTTAGAAGTTCTGTATATTTAAATTGTTTATTAATCATTTGGAACCTATCAATACCCTATTCCGTCCAGTCACCCTGATGCATCCAATCGCCCTACTCCATCCTATCCTCCACCTCCCAAGTATTTGCGTCCTCCATGAAACCCACCTTTTTTCAGCTCCTCTGCCTCCTCTCTCTGGGCTCTGTGGAAACTGGACATTTCTGGACAAGCCTCTGACATGACACAGCACTCATGAGTAAGCTGGTGCCCTGTCCTGTTCTTAGCTTTCAATTAGTGCTTTAGAGATTTGAAGTTTATGATTATGATCATAGCAGGTATTTTGAAGTATAAGGTTCTAGCGTATTGACTGCATGCCTCTTTCAGCAGCACTTGGTCGTCTGAGGCTGGTTGATAATTAATTGATGCTTGATAAGTTTCATTTGGAAAGAAATAATAATGCTGTTTTTTAGAAATGTTTAAAATCTTCTCTTCTTGCTGAATTTAGTTTCTTATTCTGTCATGGCTAAGTTACCTGTTTCTTTCACTGAGTTTTAAAATTAACTTTATCATAATCATATGTTTGGTGAATTGTGAAATATACAGCGTAGGATGAACAAATGAGTCATATGCATACATGGCCACGCATGTTAGGCCCTTGAGCTTCAGACACTCATGGCTATTAACATTTTATTGTTGAGTTGTCTGATGTACTGGCTGAAAAAATATGTTATAAGCTCCTTAATTTCAGTACTTTCTCTGTTGCTTAAAGTATGCTGTATTTTATGGATATTTACGAGAATATTTACAGATCCATAAGTTTTGCCTAACTTCGCAAATTTCATGGACACTTATCCAAATGGTTAGAGAGTTGTGGACATGATAGGCTCAGTAGTTAATTAAGTTAACTACTGACAATTCTATTCCTTCTCTAAATTAATATGCTCTTCAATGGCACTACTGTGCAGAAACTGCCCCACTTCCTGTTTGACTGAAGTAATCACGTGTGCTGATGCTGGCCATTATGCCAGTACTCTCTTTAGCAGTTTGAAAGAAATTTGAGTTTGGCATAGTTGGTCATGAGGCTCGACAGCAAAGATTAGTCACCGTCTATAGACTTAATTGGTCCAGTTATGCCTGGACATAACACAAACACATGCAGTTCATACAAGTCACATTTTGAGGTCTGTCCTCTTCTGAATCATTTGTCTGTGGTTTTTCTCAGGGTGCTGTTCTTGGTCCTTTAGTTTTACTCTTATATTTGGTTGCTATGTTTCCCTCTTGTGTTATGTAATCAACATTGTTTTGCATATGTAAATAACCTTCAACATCACTGTGCCTGTCTTGTTCAGTTAGACGCTGAACTGTCTTTTGGTGTGTCTTACATGTATTTCTGTAGTACATGACTAAACTGTCTCAATATGAAGAAATTCAAGATATCTTTTGTGGCACTCTCAAGATCCGTTCTACCTAGCATTCCTATTTCTGTCAAGATTATAGATAACAACTTTAGCCCTTTACCGACCGAGGGTATTGGATTTCCCATACTTTTTACTACTTTGGTCAGTAAAGGGTTAACAAGGATCCAACCAATGCTTAAGTTCATGTAGTAAATGTAGTTCTTCTTGATCCATGATGTCTTCTGAGTCTTGTTGCCAACAGTACATGGTCTTGTTACTTTGACTGGGAGCAGCATTGACCAGTTCATTGATTTGTCTGTCACTCATGATGCTGTCCATATTCCTCTCCATTCAGTTTTCCTGTCACACCTGTTGTAAGTGCAGTATTATATAGTATTTATTTTATTCTCCACGCAGTACATCTTTGGCCTACAGATACATGTATAGGTATGCATGTGAAATATTATGTAGATTACACTGTTTATGTTTTTTTTAAAGGGATACAGCTGGACAGGAGAGATTTCACACCATCACGACATCATACTACCGTGGAGCAATGGGTATCATCTTGGTATACGACATCACCAGTCCAAAGACGTTTGACAACATCACAAAGTGGTTGCGTAACATTGACGAGGTCTGTAGAGTAATACTTTCTAACAATGTTCTAGTTTTAAATGGCTACACTGAACTAGTGTTTAATGGCTAAGTGCGACTTATCTATAGGGTCGCCCTAAATATTTGATGTCAGCTACAGAGGTTATTTATAAGAGCACTAAAAGAGTAGTCATGAGTAAAAAAGGCAGTGGCATTGCAAGTGTAATGAATAGGCGGTTACTGCTGTGTTTAGACTGTACTAAAGAACCCTTGTGAGATTGGTAAACAGAAGATTGCTTTTATAAGCATGTACTATGTGACTAAAGGCCACTGGCAGTCTGAGACATTTTCTGAAGTGTCTGACTCATTGTAACAATGTATGACTCTGATATCAGCACACAAGTATTATGTGTGAGATTAGCACTGGAAGTGCTCTTGTTTGCTGACTTATTTAACAATTACATGTCTGTAAATTTTATTCAAGCACAGTAAGGTTAGCAAAGTGGTTAGGGATAAATGACAGTAGTATTAGTAGGAGTATATTTCCTTTATTAGCAGTGAAGTTTATATGGTAAGGGATTATTTATAACAGTGGTATTAGTAGGAGTATATATCTTTTCTTACCAGTAAAATTTATTGGTAAGTTGAAAGAGTGTAAATGGTTTATTTGGAATAAATGTGAGCCCCACGTTTTACCATTGTAGTGTCTTGATATACATTGCATGTGTCAGCACACTGCTGTTCTGCCTTGTGCCCTTGTAGAGAATGCTCCTGATAGCCGATGAAAATGTTGTGTGGCATTTACGAAACATGCAGCGGTGCTTGTATGCTAGTACTAATACTGCATTTGATGGCATGGTTGCCGATTTGTTAAACTTTCAAATTCTGATGTGTCATGACTCATGAGAAATTGAGAATTCAATGTCAAGTTATGCAACCCATTAGGTTGTTCAGAGCCAAGTCATGCAACCCAACAGGTAGTACTAGTTCGATTGTATGGTTATGTATATCCAAGATTCGAACCCTAATGTGCATTTAATGAGAATTTGAGAAATCAGTATCAAGTCATGCGGCCCCAAAAGTTGTTTGATTGTACTGCATTTCAGCCCAAAAATCCGTAATTCACGGGTGTATTCCTGAGAAGGCTGAACGTAATATACAGTTTCCATCATTTATCTTATTTACATATTGCTTACATCGTGACTGATCCTGGGTAATAGGTGACTAAATACGAAGAAGTGGATGAATATTTTACCTTTATGTGTTGACTTAACACTTTAACGACGAGCTTCCTAGTCACTTCTAGTACACTCTCATCATTAAAGTGGTTAAGGTGCTTTGTGATTGTTCTTATACATTTTAAAGCATTTTTTTTGTAGCATGCCAATGCTGATGTTGAGAAGATGATCCTGGGCAACAAATGCGACATGGAAGAGAAGCGACAGGTGCCACGTGAGAAGGGAGACGAGGTCGGTTTACACTGGTTAATGAATGTACTTATGATGTCTTAAGAAGCAGTTGAAGATTGGTTTAGCGTAATATGCTTTCGTTGTGAAGTAAATGGCAAGTTTGAGAGTGCCTTAGATTTTTGTTATAGAGGACCATTGCAATGTACAGTTAATTAGTTTAGCAAACTGAGGCTTTGTTGTTAAGTTATTGTGGTAAATAAATATTTGGAATAATGTTGAGCTAGGCATGTCCACCTGAACTGGAATGTTTAAAAACTGGTAGATGGTTAATTTGATGCTTACCACTTTAAGTTATTTTCATTTATTTATTAAGAAATCTACGATAAAAATTGTAATAATGAGTATTATCATCATACAATAGCGAAGCTGTTGATGGCAGATAGGGTGGGGTGAACTAGTGGTGCTAATGGTAACCGTGTATCAGAATATATATGCATGTATCTGTGTCAGCATGCATGATTGTGTGTGTATGTATCTGTTCAGGTTTATAGAGCACCTTTTATTAACCTCTCATAGGTGCTCAGTCATGACTTTCATACAGGTATATGAGTTGAAAATGTTTGTTGAGGTATTTCTGTCTAATTTTGAGTGTTAGATTGTAATGTTTGATCTGTAAACATGGTGACAAAATCAGTTGGTGGTTATTATGTACGTGTCTAACGAGGTTGATTCTGGTTGTTGCTTTCAGATTGCTGCTCAGCATCGAATTCCATTTCTTGAGACGAGTGCAAAGACCAACAAAAACGTTGAAAAAGCGTTCTTAGATTTGGCTCAAGCCATTTTAGAAAAGGTGACTAATTGTTGTCTTACTACATTTAATCAAGTTTGGAGACTTTGAAATATTTTGTTCTGTCATTATCTAGTAACATGAAGTAGTGTTATGTTCCCCAAAGTGATTGGTTAATGCAGGAGCCTTTGTAGTGCTAAATACCAATGATAATAAGAAAAAATTTATATTTTGGTTGGTGCCAAATAATCAATGCCGGATTTAGGCTTTGCGAGGCCTTGAGCCATTAACGTTTGAGAGGCCCTCGTCTCACTATTTAAAAAATACAGTGGGCACAAAACTGGCCACATGTCACCTTTTTGGCCATAATTTCAAGAAATTATTAAGTTATTAATTATGGCTTAAGTAACATAATTGTTTGGCTAGCAGTAGAAAAATGGCTGATAATGTAGATTATGTGCAAAATTACCTTAAAAATGAAAATACTGATTCATCAAAGCGAGAGTAAATGGCATCTGTGTGATGTGTATGTTTGAATTGTTTAATAATTTCTTAAATTAATGATTTCTGAAACTAGTAATTTCTTAAACTCTTACATAAAGACTGATGTCTTGGTGGATGTTACTCCTCTTGGTGTAAGTTGTATGTGACTACTAATACCCGCAAAGATTAGGCATAATGTGACAATGGGATTATGTGAATACTGTAATGTTATGTAATGTAGTGTTATGGTTCTGTTTGTATGTATTGCCATCAGGATGTTTTATTCATGTTTGCACTCTGTATTTTCACAGACTGTAAGATTGACTGGAACGTTATCTTTCTGTTCCTGTTTAGGTATCTGTTTGTTTTAAGATATTTGTTGGTTCAATAAACAATCGAATGTATTTGGGTCTGTCCTAGTGTTGTGCTTCTGTTTGTATGTTTTGCCATGATGATGATTCATTCATGTTTGCACTCTGTATTTTCACAGACGCCGGGAAAAGACCTAGGCAGTCAAACCAAGGCAGGAGTCGACGTAAACAAGAAGGACAACAAGAGCAGTTGCTGTTAGACTGATTCCCTGCTCTCCTGTAATCACACGATCGCCATCCATGTTCTGCGGAGGAGGACTAGGCAGTGAGAGACTAGACGTCGATATAATTGCATGTCATAGTACAATAGCCAGTCCTGTGACTATGTATCTTTCAAAGCACAGACTAAACCAGCCTCCTACAAAAGGTGTGTTTAGTGCTGATGCTCTATTACTTTCTCCCAAGCTTTATTTTTTACAGCCTTTGCTACGACGTTCATGTCCTAAGCATGCTCATGCTGGCAAAACTGTTTCACGGCAGTAATTGAGCTAGCGAATGCTTTGTGCAGTGTAATCCTTAGCCTGCTTGTAATTTATTTGCTTTAGGGTGGCTTGTCATATTTGCCAATATTTTCAGTTTTTTTTCTTGCGTCACTGTTCCTTTCTCATGCCGTGTTCCTTTTATTTCGTTGGCGTTTGCATCGTTCTCTTTGGATGATCAACTTGATATGCCACCGTAAATTGGTGGTGATGATGGTTAAAGATATAGTTTTATGGCTTATTCTGTTAAGAAACTTGCTTTATGTACGGTAAGCGAGGGAAGTGGGTGTAGATGGTTTCAGATTCTTACTGGTGATGGATGGTTTTGCCTTGACCACTTCTGAGGTAGTATCGATAAATTTAAATTGATTAACACGTCGGCATGATATTTGTTTGAATAACGACAATAATGGTAGTATTAAGTTTGGTAGAATGCAATTTTGCTTCTGATAGGTATTTTTGAAATGCTGCATTACTGTATACTGTTGGGGTGTTGGTTGTTGAGTGGTTAAAACCAAAACGTGTATCTTCTCTGGTTGTTGGATCAAATCCTGGTCTGGCCAAATGTTTTTTCACAACAATTTCCATTCCATTGCCCAGCGCCTTCAAGATTTGATAATCCAGTATGCTCATCAGTTAAATTATCGAAGTAATAATTATTATGCCTTGTATGATCGTTCTTTATTTTGATGCTTACTGATCCAAATTCTGTCCTGAATGTGGTGCAGATGAAACTGAATAACGGCAGTCCTGTTAATTAACTGTGTGTTGCAAGCTTCAGTTTAAGCTAGATTATATTAAAAAATCTGTAATGTGCAGGACTAGAACAGTTCGGTTGGATCCTGACGTGGTGAATCCCATGAGAGCCACACACTTATTTGACTGAACACCGTACATGTACTCCACAGATGTTTCCAGGATGTTCCTTTGTTGTCAAAGAATTTCAACATGTTTTCATGTAATAATTACTAGGTTTGGTGATAAATTTTCACGTGATTTGCAATGCTTGGTCAGTTTTATTACTTCTTGGCTAACTTTACTGTTTGGGTGTTGTCGATGTAAGCCCTTATCTGGATATTTACTGTCTCATGAAATAATTGCCGTTGTCAGGCCCTGACTCATCTAGGTTGGTGCCTCTGATTGGTGTGCACTGCGACAGGCGCTATATAAATTGATAGATACAATACAATACTTGTCCATTGGAGACCCTTCTGTCACGAAACATGAGGTGCACTGAAAATAAATTTACCAAGTTTCAGGATAGAAACTGACAATTTTCTCGATTGCAAGGACTTTCTAATGCATCAAACATTCCATGTCAAAGTATGAAGACTTGAGTGTCGAGAGTCTTGCAGTCTGTTTAAAACTTTGGAAATCATGTTTCGCATTTACGCATGTGCTGTATAATCATATAGCTTATTCAGATTAAATATTGTGATTAACGTTCTCGTGTGTCAGTCATTCCTATTTGTTACTGTTACTTCTTAAAACAGCTTAAATTGTTCATCAAAAAGGTTAATATCTTAAACTTTACGAGAGTACGTGGAAAAATTTTATTTTGGCCCTTTTCATTTTAATATGTGATTTAAGCAGTCAGTTGATACCACAGGGACAGATCTATCTGGTAAATTATCCTGTTCATATTCCAGATTGTTGCCTCAAAGGTGTGCCTACCATACGACACAAAATAACATGCTCAGCGCTTGTTACCTAACAGTTTAAAATTCTGCAAACTTACAAAAGCTTGTAATGCATTGCAGTTTGCTTTTACAGCAGCTAGTGCCAAATCACAGAGCCCTCCTCATCGTACTAGAGAATTTTGACATTATAATGCCTTCAAAGGTACCATCTTGTCCATCTCTCTCTCTCTCTCTCTCTCTCTCTCTCTCTCTCTCTCTCTCTCTCTCCTCGCACACACACACACACATGACGCTGTCGTGATCCTTGTTGACGCCTTCCTCCTCAGTTATGTTCGTGTAGGTCTACGCCTTTGGGAGTAACAAACGCTGTATTCAATGAACTGATTGTTGGTCTGAGTTATATCGTTTAAATAATAATAATAATATAATAATAATCTTTTCTTTATTGAAGCGCCTGACAAACGCACTGCGCTGTACATTTACATGTTATGCAATTTAAATCTTAGCTACTAACAGAACAGACAGCCTGCAATACAACGGCGCTAATAGCAGCCTACAAAGCATATCCGCCCTGCCGTAACGGGACTCGAACTCAGTACCTCTCGCTCTCTACGCCAGATGTTATCCAATGCGCTACCGGGCCTATGCATCAATATTAAAGCGCTGCAAAACATCGTCAGCTGGCACGCTCAGCCACTTTTACACATGGGGAAATAATCTATATTTAGGTCCGTGGGGTAAAGGGCTTATTCTTCTGGCTCATCGATATTATGCTCTGGCTCAGTGATTTCTATTAATAGTTACACATCATTGCTCTCTCTGGCTTATTCAAGGTCTATACTCCGTGATAGCCTTTGGAAAGCAATGATTAATATGCGTAATTAGCCTAATAGGTCCTTGTCTGAGACGCTAAGATTTAATCAAAGATCTTAAAGTGGTTGTAGCACTACTTCAAGATTTTTATTTAATCTTTTGGTCACTGCAAACTTGTTCTGTAAAATAAATTTCTGCAAGAACAAGATTGGCCAATCTTGCAAAAAAATTTACAGGAAGATTTAGGCTACTCATTATCTAAATCGGAATCATAGGCTAACCGTCTTACTTGATCAGCTGTAATGTAATGTAATGTAATGTAATGTAATGTAATGTAATGTAATAAAACATTTATAAAGCGCCACTTAAGAGTCTCTCAGAAGCGCTCAACACGTGGCCATCAAACAGCTGAAAAATGCGTCTTTAAGAGTTTAGAGAAAACTATATAGCCACGTGCAGCACGCACAGACGGCGGAAGAGCTGTGTCTCTCAGTCAAACAAGTCCGATAGACACAGGCAAGGTAGCATTATGTACTGTAGATCTGGGACATTTCTCTGCGCCCCTAACAAAGCAGCACCGTAGCGACAAACTCACCGCTGGCGCTATGTTGAATTATCCCGTTTGTCGTTCTGGTGCTAAATTCGAGGTTAGGCTGTAATACTGTATCAATCAACAGGTGCCGAATGACTGAATTGTTGGAATTGGATAACTATACTCTGCATTTCTTCAGTGCTCAAAACGTCAAAGTTGTTGGAATCAGCAACTCAATCTTACATTATAATTTTTTTATTACCTCAACGGCTCGGTGCTCTGCAGTGCAAAAACCAATGATAAATATTGACACCCTGAGCAAACACTAGCGAGCTAATTTTCAAAGGATATCCACGAGATGAGATTGACACGGCATGGGACCTTGAGAAACGGTGCCGAGAACAACTTCTATTAGTTTCTTATCTTCTGTTATAAAAATGTTGACTTTATCCTATCATTTGCAGTCGATGAAATGGATCGTTCCAGCTGGATTTATGCTTGGAACAGCTCCTACATACTATGCCTTGTGGGGCAGCTGGAGAATCTTGTCTTCGGTTTTACCGGCTCGAGTTTTCGAAGCTGGAGATGAGTTCCTGTATGCGCTCTACCAAAAGCTAATCTTGTTTTTCTTTGAAAACTGCTCAGGCACTGAGGTAATTTAATTTAGCGGTAATAGTCTTTCAAAATTTGATTCGGAACATGAAGGCAGTTTATGAAACATTACGCAATTTCTGAGCAGTATAAAGCTCCCAAAAACTATACAACGCATCTGAATCAACCCGAATGAAATGAATGATTGTCAGTGGCAACAATACATCTCACAGTAGTGAATTTCTAAGTGAGACGCTTCACCATTTGGGGGCCATCTCACCTGGTTTGTTGATTTAACGCTGACAGATACCCTCAAGTTCCTCAAATCACACTTTTTATCTGTGGCTGGGCTGGGAGCGTCTCTGAGTAGGTCTCTGGAAGAGGCGCTATATAAATTCTCAGAACGAATGAAGTAACAATCGTAGAGCCACTCACTCCCGATGTGATTGTTAAAACCAGGAACGAGATTCATGCCTACAACCGAGTTGGTCAACGCATACGTTATGTAATCTTGGTCTTTTTTACCAGGGCATTTGCCCTGTCTTGCCCTCCTCTAGCGCTGCCACTGAAGTTAAGCAATCACAGTGTTAAGATTTTATTGTGGTGCCAGCAGAGTAATGTGGCTGTCAACTTTACTGGATCGGGTTGCTTGGCTGCTTTTCCTTTTGCCCCATTACCCCAGCATGAATTGGTTTTTTCATTTGTATGCACTTCAACAGTGTGATAGGCCATAGATTGAATCTCAGTTTGAATTATACACGTTTCTGAAGACATTTTATGATGTGCAGCCAGTTAGTAGGGCTGTCAAAATGTTAGAAAAACGTGGCCCGGGTACCCGAGCTCATTTTCAACGGGGGCCCGAAGGCCCGTCAGTCCGTCATTGGTAAAACGCTTGAGGAAAGCCATAAATAGTTGAGTCACAGTATAACGAAGTTACAAAATTTGATTTAATTAATTACATTGAAAGACCTGTGGCGTGTGTCTAACGGCGATTTTGGGTACTAATGCTTCGATCACGGTTGACTTAGTTCGTCGACTCGTATCGCTGATCGACCGGAAAGCGTCGGATAGAAAAGTAATACCTCAACGCGCTGCAACGCTTGGCTGGTCTTAGTATAGCCAGCCGACAAGTTAACAGGTACCGGTGCCAAGTTGCCAACTACCCCTGCGCCGATGACTAATACACCACTGTATCTGGCCAACACATCTTCAAATCCACAGCGTTTTAGGCCACAGAAAGTCTGTATTTAAGCTTTTAAAATTTACTTAAAATAATATGCTGATTCGGACGGGTTTTCGGGCCTTGATTTAAGGGCCCGGGCCGGGCCCTTCGAACGGGGGCCTGGGGGCCCGTTGACAGCCCTACCAGTTAGTGAGATCTTATCTGAGGGCACTACTGTTTCTGCCCATTCTCTTAAAAGACTTTTGTTTTTTCGAGGGGTTCTTCGCACTGGGAGCGCCTCTGATTAGTTTGTACTGTGAGAGGCACTTTATAAGTCCATAAATTGAATAGAGTTATATTTAGAACTGTGTTCTGTTGGATATGCACAATATGCATTGATGTTTTCAGATTCTCTATCTAATCGCATTTTCTTTAAATATTACAGATCATCCTCTATGGCGACACAGATGAAATGCTAGCAAAGAAAGAAAATGTGATTTTCATATGTAACCATCAGTGCACAGGTAATGACAATTTTTATCAGTTGTAAATTATTCAAGTTACAGTGAGTATAATGTACTGGTATTTTCAACCCATGCAAACATTTTCAACCCATGTTAAACCCTAAATAATAGCTTTTGAAATGCCACTGAAAGGTATGAACCAAACATACTTTACTTAATGCTTAACGTGTCCAAGAAACTTTACACATTGACATGATAACTTTTCCACTGCACTGAAAGCACATACTGCCCCAATGTCAAGTTATCAAATGGCAGATGGAAAATAAAATTACAGTCCTGTGTAGGAAAATGCAACTCTTGGGTATATTAAGCAGGCCTTTAACCTCTGCTGATAGAAGCATTCTTGTGTAGCATTAATTACAATATTATTTTATTAGTCTCTGTATTAAATTTTTGGCATCAAAGTGTAAACACATCTTTACTACTTGTAAAAATGAATAGTCCAGTTTATGATCATAGGAAGATTTTAATCCTTTAACGACGAGAAGTATTGTTTCCACAGTAGCTTGTGGTAACTTCTCCTCTGTAAAGTGGTAAAAGAAATATATAATAAATTTTTGTGTAAGGAGTGCAGATTGTTTTGCAGATGTTCACATTTTCGTGTAAGGTATGCATTGCTACTAACAAGGTCATTTGCGTGTTATTTCTTAGTTGATTGGCTGATTGCTGATATTTTGGCCGTTCGACAAGGATCTCTGGGAAACATTCGTTACATTCTGAAAGATGGACTCAAGTACCTTCCTTTGTATGGCTATTACTTCCGACAAGTTAGTTATTGTAAATTCATTTTGTGAGACTGTACATATGTAATGTGTATGCTTGTGTCTTGCCGTGCATTTGTGTCTGTGACTAATAGGTTATGGCTGTGATCATCAAAGTCTGCTGATGTGTTTGTGCCAGCAACTAAAACTAAAACTGTTGATCGGGTCTTTCGGGTGGCTGGTCCACGTGCATGGAACAGCCTTCCTGCACCAATTCAGGAAGCCAAATGCTTTTATGTTAAAAAAACAGTATAATGTACTTGCAACTTAACTCTGAGCATTGTGTTTAAAGCATCCTACATCCTAGAAATAGCTTGCTACTGACGATGCTGTATAAATTGTCCTAATTACAATTATCCTATGTTACCTTTCCTTTTACATTGTCTTCTTGCAGGGGTGAGTCACTTTTCTAACTTCGAAGGCAGGGCAGAAAGGAAGATCATGGATAAACTAGATTTTTGCTGTAGTCTTGGAGTCCTTGTAATTATGTTTCATTACAGTTGCTGTGGTTTAATTTTCTTCAGCATAGCTGTGTTTACATAAAACGAGGAGGAAAGTTTAACGAGGCAAAAGCTGACAAACATCTCAACCTGTTCGTCAGGAATAAGACTCCAGTAAGAACTCATTGTGTTTTTTGAATTTTTTCATGGGCTTTTAAAGGATTGAAGTTACTTTTAAGCATGATAAGAATTTAGATGCATTGTATTCTCTATAGGTAGCTACATAACTTTGTGTTATTGGTTAAAATCGACTAAAATCAGTTGATATGATAACATGCTTATCAGATACTCTAATCAAAAGATCCGATGATTTTTATATCCCTAAACTTTCGTCTGAATAAATACTCTTAGTCATTCTATGGTTGTTTATATTCTGCTGTTTTTAACTGTTGAAGTTTGAGCTGAAATTGATTTAGAAGAGTTTATTTTTTCACTTCATTATCTGCTTATGTAGTGTGTATAATGTGGATGGTACTGCTATCTGCTGAGACTTGTTGCAAATGTGCATCTTTACCTGACATTAGTTTTGTCTTCGTTTAAGTTCTGGATGGTTGTGTTTCCGGAAGGGACAAGGTACAATCCTGATCTCCCACAAGTAATCACCAAAAGTAAAAACTTCGCTAAAGACCAAGGTATGTATATGTAAGTGTGTGTGTAAGTGTGTGTGCAGAGTTGCTTTGCATTAAATTGCAACAATTTGAAGAATGATAAAATTAAATATGCAGATTTCACATATCTGTGCATCTTCAGTATGATTTGATAATGCCAGGCCAATACGAGCTGGAATGGAAACTGCAAATCATGATGCACTGACCCAGTTCTAAGAAATCAAGCACGAGTGCTTCTCCAGTATCCAGCTATGGGTGTGAGGAAACGTTGCTTTACTCGCAGAGATAACTGATCCTCTAAAATGTGTTATTATCACGGTGTTTACAGACCTGGAAGCATCCACTAATCACTGTGTGAGACTTTTTGTGGCATCAAATCTCACTATGTGAAGCACTCCAGAAGCATTGCACACGTACTGTAGTGTGTAAAAGCTCTTGTGTGCATAACTGGTATCTTAACAGGTTGCTTAACAGGTATCTTAACAGGTAGCTTAACAGTTATCTTAACAGGTTGCTTAACAGGTATCTTAAGAGGTTGCTTAACAGGTATCTTAACAGGTAGATTAAGAGGTAGCTTGACAGGTAGCTGAACACAGTGAACAGGTATCTCAACAGATAGCTTAATAAGTAGCATAGCTTATCAGGTAGCTTACAGAGCAATGTAGATTTTCCAGTGCTCTGCATTAAGCTTAATGTGTTGCTTAAGGTTAGTACATTGTGGGTGTGTAATTTCTTAGGTCTTCCCGTTTTCGAGCATGTGCTTTGTCCTCGACTGAAGGCCTTGCAGTTGTGCACTGACAAGCTGCGTCCTGCTGCCAGCGCAGTCTATGATGTCACCGTTGCCTACAGCAGTACAGTAACGCCCTCTGGCAAGGAACGAGCGCCTGGCCCATCGCTTGCTGGTAAGTACTAGGAAGCATCTTTGATCTACTTCTGCTTACTTGATTAACTTAAATGACTCTAGGTTTTAAGCTTAACCCTTTAACGATGAGCGTGTACTAAAATGTATGGGAAACCATAAGCGGCTCGTCGTTAAAGGGTTAAGCAAGTTATTTGACTCTTGAAAATAACAAAAACTTTAGCTACGACTTGTGTGTAGCTGTTTTATTTGATTTATAAGACAAGTTTTAGGTTGTTCTTTGAGATTTAAGTCATCGTAATGATAGTTTGAAATTTATTCGAGATTGTCGTTTGTGTGTTTTTAGACTTTCTGCAAGGCCAATGTAGACAAGTTCATATCCATCTGACACGAATAAGCATTGACCAGGTGCCAAGTGATGAGAAACTGTTCCAGACGTGGTTGATGGAGAGATTCGAACAGAAGGACAGGTAGGAAAGGACAAGGCTATGAGGCATCGGAAATTAACTTTACCCAGTGTAGCATGCCGTTTCTGGCATAGGTAGTTAATAGTTATCTTTAGGGAATATTAATCTTCTTCATTTGTTGCATGTTGTAAGGCAGAAATGCATTGGAAGACAACAATTATCATGCAAGAATATTTTAAAGTTAACAATGAACCAGTGGTATACTTCTGGACTGCATTGCACCCAGAGCCATCTGGGCACTTCAGACAATATGAGTCGGGCAGTTTCAGAGTCTCATTTTTAGCTGAATTTACAGTGCATAAAGATAAATTCACCTTGAAAGCTCCACTTGCTGAAATAGTTATTTAATTATTTGCAAAATAGGATAGTCAACTACCATTAAGCAGTTAACTGAACATGTTTTTGTCAACTAAAGCGCTATGCCGGTTGTATTATGAAATAAACGAATATACATACATGTACATAAATAATGGAAATAAGCCAGCTGTGATGTTTAGCAGGTCTACCTGACCGTTCTTGGCTGACCTTTGACTACTATGATGTATGGCTACTTCAAGTTAACTGAACATGTTTTTCTTGTTGAGCCCAATGAAGAATGCAAAAGCCGGAAAATTTACTCTGTCATAAAATTTTTGATTATGGTTATGGTTAAGCTTGCTGTGTTTCTTTTTTTGCTATGTCTTTCTGTTATTATTTTGTGGTATGTCAATAAATGAATTGAGTTGAACTACAGCTGTTTGAAACACTGAAACTTTATTTATTTTAGACTGCTTGAGCGTTTCTACGCTGGTAAAGAAGAGGCTACATCTCTGAATGGAACATTTGGGAAAGATGGTCGCTACCACCCTCTCAGTGTCGTCTCCACCCTTCCGGCTTTTGCGTTCTTCATTGGGCTCAATGTTCCATTCATGTTCACACAAACTGGTCGCGCAGTTTATTGGCGACTCGCCCTTGCGGGAACTCTGATCAGTTGGGCGTGGGTTACGATTCGAAGTTAGTTCTAGTCGATTTCGCCTTCAGATAGAACACCGATGGGTCAGAACAGCCAGTCAAGAAGTCTGGACAGCCAGTCAAAAAGTCTTACGGGGAAGCAGGGACAGGCTGAATTTTTACAATACTTCAAGTTGGACGCATTCAGAGTTGTGTTTTACAGCACAGATTTCTGACAGATTTGAATCGTGTTTTGAACTTTATCATGTGAACAAAAGCCTTAAAGACTTTGACATAATGTGTTATAGATACTTTGAGGTTTGGATCATTATATGGTGAAACCAGAAACCAAAATAAAAAAAACCTGTTATATTTTAGTGTAAGTAATGGCCAATTAACTTCGATTATAATTCTATGATTAACCTCTCAAAAAATGTTTGCGTACTGAGAAATTCAGTCAAATGCATTTAAGAAATAAGACTTATTTCTTGTTAAGTAGCATTAGCATTGTTGAGACTATTAGAGTATTTGTCATTTCATGAAGTTCATTCGGTGCTGTCAATTCACTGTTACACTCGATGCTATTGAGAAGTGGTAATTGGATGTTTGTCACATCTAGTACAGTAGGTGTGTGTTTTTATGTAGAGTGTTTATACTAGTTTTGCACGTGTAACTGATTGAATGTTTTCACAAATCAAGGCTGAATTTTTTTGTCTTTAACTGTTATTGAGCTGCTTATTTTTGGATAGTACTGTGGTAATATTTGGCAATGGGATGATATCTTTCAACACTTTAGCGATAATTGTGTACTAAAAGCAACTGGGAAACCAATGTCGCTTATCATTAATGTGTTAAGGGATGGCTCTTCTTTTCTTGAGTGGGGTAAATACCTTTTTGCAGGAGCATAATGAATGGAAGAAATAAATCCTAGTGAATACACTATATGGCAATTGTTGGAACCAGTGATCAATCAATCAATCAAATCAATATTCGTTCAATCATGAAAACAAGCTGTCACAGACACAACTTGTTGCAGGCAGTAAATAGCTAATGTCATTAACAAGGAGAAGTTATAGTGATAGGAGAAGTTTCTCACTGCCACTGCTTCCGTCTGTGATACACTCGGTTAAAGACCACATTTTTTATCAGATTCTGAACCTCACGACAGTTTGATCGTATAGTTTTATTGGGGAGGTTGAAGACCCAGTTTATAGGATGCATGTTAAACATCCCAATAATTATAATTGATGGGATTGTTTTCTTCAGAAGTTTAACATCTATCTTTACTCTTTAGTTAACAGGACATCCTTTTTCACTTCACAACCATCTACTGATTTCTCTTGTTTCATATACCTCCAGATTTCACTCACTGCTTGCATCCACATCAATCGTTTATCAATCAATCGACTTATTTGTAGCCAAACAACAATAAACAATAATATTACAAATCAGATTGCACTTTTAAGTATGGATTGAATGCCACAAGGGAAGGCTTGAAGGGATCAAAGATCCCGCTAAGTAGGGACACCTCTATACAATTTCAACATAATATGTGGCGACCGAAAGATGCTTTACATGCAAGTCCTCTCCTTTTGAATCCATTTCAAACTACGGGTAGTTGGCCAAGAAGACTACCATGTCACGAAAATAGGCCAGAAACTCTGAGCATGGTGTCAAATGAACATCTTGGATAGGATTCTGTTGTGTTCTTTCTGTGAGAGCTCGTCAGTTGTGACTTCTCTGGCTTATTGAATTGTTAGAGATGAGCTTGTTGTTAATGAACTCTTAACATCATTAGGTGAGTGAGGGGTACCTTTGAAGAACTATGGTAATGGCATGATAAAAATGAGATTACCTATACATACACAGTGCTCTGAGTTACATACATAATATGCCTTCATATAAATTATGGATACCATTCACAGTAACTTTTGTGGTTGGTCAAACATGCTTTTGCAAATTTAAATAAGACGTCAATCTGATGAACAAGTGGAGCTAAAGTAATGTTGTAAAACACTACAGCCTGATTTTATCGATTTGCCTCGCTCACATACCGGTACTTGAGATAGAACGGCCGTTAAAGTCCCAAGTCCTTTGCAATTAGATCCAGCATCTCAGGCCTCCCTGACCAAGGTCGCGATCTGGAACAATTACACTGCACATGGTACGATAAGCAGGCGCCCGAGTGTTCGTAAACAGTAGCAACTCGCACGTTTACACTTCGCCCGTCTGTAAGAAAAATTATAAATGCAACGCACATCTGATTGTAACACAATTCTAACCTTAATTAATAATTACCCGAAGAAACTCGTTTAGACATTTGAAGTAGCGTGCATGATGACAGGCGCTAATTCTGACCTCATCCAGTGCGATTGTTCCGTTCATACCACTCGTGGCCTCGTAGCATTTAAACAGTTTGAAAGCCAGATATGGTTTTAAAGTAAAAGACAGCAAAACCAAAGTGTGCGGATCAGTTTTAGTTGTGGTTGGCAACTTGGAAAAACTTTTGTTAAGCGTTTATTGGGACCTATACTTGTTGGCGAAAAACAGGTGCAGCTCAAGTTTACTCGAACTTTGATACGAGCCCCTAGGACTGCTAGGTATTATGGTAAACTTACCGGTATTATGAGGTACCATCAGGGTTGACATATAAATTGATCTGTAATTCGTTATAGGCTTGTGCGTAAGTATAAGAACTAAAGTTAAATAGAATTTTTAGATGTTTTAATATGTTAGAGTTTGCAGTGGCCATTAGTAATTTTAAATGATAATAATAATACGAACATTGTAAAGATGCTTCATCAGAATGCTCGAGATTTCTACAGCGCCCAGAAAGACAAGTTGCAAGAACCAGCTTATTCACAGGCGCTTAGTCAAAACGAAATCGAAAGACAGAGAGGATAAAATCGTTTTCAGGTCAGAAGCTTAGCGGCAGCCATAGGTGTGAAGTGTTGGTGACTGCACTTTCTTAGCCTCGGCATATGAGGGCGGGTGGCCACTCTCCATTGCCTCCTTTATGGCCATGTACGAATTTTATAGCTGGAGTTCACATTAAGTGCAAGTGGAACAGAAATTTCAGAACATCCTTCTGCTGTTACGAAATTTGAACCCCGACCTCTTGGTTGACTGTCCTGAATGCTAACACTAGACTGTTATGCACCTGGTCAGCATTATACTTATGTGATACCTATTATATGACTGTAAATTCATTGATTTCTTATAAGCACTGAAGACCAGGTTAGTTAGTAAAAATAGTAAAGTTGGCTACTGTAATAGTAGGAGAAAAGTGGTATGTCAGTTATGTGCATCCACTTATACAATACATAAGTCAGCTTTGTAAGTTCGTAGGTTATGTATATCACTTGTTTAAGGTATAGGTCAGTTATGCATAACAGTTGTAATTTGTAATTAAGTTATTAAAGGTGGTGTTAGTTGCGAAAGGAATAACAATGAAAAGTAACCAGTCTCTTTATGTGTTAACTGAATTTGTGACCAGTTTATCTCTGACACCGACTCTGTTGATAATTTTAGACTTCAGACATGTTTGATGATCCTGGTTTCTCCATTTTTCTGGTCGTTGTTGTATCGTCTGTTTGGAAGCATCTGGCGCTTGGTGCCTTGTCAAGTAGGTTCCTTGCCAGAAGGCGCAAGAAGGAGCTAGCCGGACACATATCGAGGGTCACCATTTACCCAGTGAAATCTTTGAAAGGAGTGGATGTCGATACTTCAGAGTGCAGCTACACAGGAATTGTTGCTCGTGTGAATGGCAGTCTTCTTAAGGATAGGTCTGTGTTTAATGGTTGTATGAAAAGAAATCACTACTTAACGATAGATTATGTTGTTTGATTGACTGTCTTTTTGAAGATATAGCTGTGTTTAATGGTTATATGATTGTGAAGGGCAATCCTCTTAAGTATAGGTACAGTGTTTAAAGTGGTGTGGAAACCGTGGGAACGGCATTCCCACTGCTCACCCATGATAACAAATGCCTTCTAATAAAACTCTTCTTCAGAGTTCCCACTGCTCACTCAAACCACTATAGCCTCTGGATAGGTACAGTATATCTTTAATTGTTGTGTGAATGCCAGTCTTTGTCTATAGGTCTATGTCTAATTGTTATGTGAATGGTAGTTTAGATACAGATTTGTGCTTGACATTAGAGAATGGCTATGCTTTGTTGCTGCTGGTCATCTGATTGGCAGTCTATTTAAATATAATTCTGTGTTTAATATTTAAAGTGCAGTTAAAATTTGCTCAGTTTTGCGAATGGCAGCTGATGCAAAATCGTAATGCGAGTTTGTCTTCTTGAATTCTCCTTGCACTGTTATATTTGGATTTTATGCTTATGTGTGAGTGATGCCAATAGTCATGAATGCTAGAGGCGCTTTATAAATGCCGAGATACAATACAATACAATACAACAGCTACAGCTAAGGTGAAGACGATGATCACAATAGTTGATTGACGGTATTGACTGAGCAACTGAATGTGATATTGACAGAGTTTCCTCATCGTTTGCAGATCCAGAATGGTGATATAGAGAGAGAGGAAATGTTGAGCATAGTGCTACAGTGACAGTGATTTCCCTGTTATTGCAGATGCTGGGTGGTGTTAAAGGGTGGAAATATTGTGACGGGCCGTCAGAAACCGAAGATGGTTCTGATTGTGCCTAGTCTGCACGGCGACTCACTGCACCTGGATGCCCCAGGCATGGATACGGTAAAGCTGCCAGCTGAGATCAAGAAGACTGATGGAAAATTAGTCCAGTTCAAGTATGATCTCACTTCCTTTGCAGTAAAAACTAGTATCTTTTAGGACTGTGAAATAAAAATGTTAAAATTACGAATAACCTTACGAGTTCGTTAGAATTCGTCCAATTCTACAAATATAGGGATGAAATGGAGTGCATATAATCTGCAAGATAGACAAGATAAGACTTCTACTATATCTTTCTTTCATAGAGAGCAATATGATCAGAGCTTCTCATTTGAGGCGATCGATCGATTGATCTTCTTGGTCGATTGCCTAGCAAAGGTCTGGTTGATCGGTAAATCGATCGCGCTCGATGAGTTAGACTCCAAGAAGAACCTAGAGCCAACCATTCTTTTATTTATGTAATTTACATCACTAAGTCTTGTGAAAGTTCAAGCTAGGATCGGTACAACATTGCATCGACAAGCACAGGAGGCTTATCGACGGTTAGTAAGTGTTGCATATACATGATATACTCTAGCAGTTAATGGACAATCATATAGTATGCAGCTATACGATTACGGAACAAAATTCGATGTACACAAAATGTCCCGAGGTCGACGGCCCACCGATCACCTGCTCAGTCCAGCGCGATCGATTTTCAGATCGCCTTCTATTTTAAAATGAGAAGCTCTGAATATGATATGGAATGTCTTGCTGAAATGTGTTTAATCTGATTGTATGTAATAGCTCTTTAGCACTGTAACAGTTGTCAAAAGGAAGAAGAGAAGAGCAGTCCTTCAAGCTAACCCTGATGCAGCCACGGGTATGAGGTGTTAGCAACTTCATTTTCTTAGCCTTGGCGTATGCTAGGGCAGATGGCCAGTCCTCTCCCTCACTGTCTGATCTTCCCACGGACAGTGTCCGGTAGGTGTACTCATTATAGCTGAGTTAGCTAGGTGCACATGTGTGGCAGAAACCTCAAACCAATTTCTGCCAAAAGGAATGGGGCATCAATTGTATCTGTGAACTAGTAGAAATGTGTGATCTATTGGATAAACCAGGCTTTATGAACTGTAACTATGCATGTTTGCTGTGTCTGTTTAAAATGAACTGCAGTTTGGTCTATTTTTTTATTTGCTCTGTTAAACTTGCAGGGTGTGGGGAGCATCTGTTGAAGGCGTTGACTGTGGAGATGATGTGGCTAATTGGCTGAGTGCTCATCTTGAAACCCCGGAATTAAGACTTGTGTACCATGCTGAGGGCACTGCCAGCCGAAGAATACAGGATGAAGATACAAAGTGGAACAAAACGGCAAAAGACATTGATCAGGTTGACTAGTAACATCACTGGTTATATGAATGTTTTAAATAGCCTACATTTATTGCGGCCATTTCTTTCTAAGTAACTTTTGATGACGCAGTTTGTATTAAATGAGCAATTGCCAGAACTTAAGTAAGTAAGTAAGTAAGTAAGAGGTAAGGTTTTGATGAGCAATGAGGTAAGGTTTTGATGAGCAATGAGCTTGATGAGCAAATTATGCAATTAATAAAATTATATAAAATAAATTTGTTGCTGCCATGTCTCTGAGGACTGTTATGGAGTAAATGATAAATCAGTGATAAGGTTACTGTAAGTTAGAATATCATCAAATTTATGTAATAATAGGGGCCTCTGCTTGGCTGGCTGCAAAAGCCATATAGTGGTTCATAATCAAAGTGCTGTTTCATTCATTCATTATGAGAATTTATATCGCGCCCCTTCAAGAAACCTACTCAGGAGCGCTCCCAGCCCAGCCACGACTAAAGAAAGAAAAAAAGAAGAGAAGCATTACAAACTGATCTGGATATTGACCTGATTATAGATTGGTTTTGGTGCGCCATCTGTTGATGCCTTGTGCATTAGACACGTCGCTACAGAATTATAAATTACAATCATTATGGGGCAGAGCTAAGGGGAGGTGCATAATGTGTGGGGTAAATGTATCCTAATAGTGGAATTGCACAAACCAGCGAGGGAAGTTTTCCCCGATAATTTGCACCGTATGTATGTGTGTAGGCCTATGTGACTATTTGCAAAGGTTTTTTAAGAACCTCATTGTGCTTAACATGGCAATGTTTGATGTAATGTAATCAATGAAACCCTGTTTACATGGTACCTTCCAAGAGCCACTGTATGAAGTAACAGGTAAAACTGTCTGTCAGAAAAAAACAGCTACAGACCAACTGAAGTGAAAATCTTGAACGGAGCTCTTTCTGCAATGGATTATGAGTGTTATAGGCCTCATAGCAAAAGTCATCAGATTTTTTATTTGATATTCATATACTGTGATATTGATATTATGGATATTCGTCTTTGTGGATGTTTTAGGTTGCTTACCAGGATGGTTTTCCATTAATGTTGATGTCAGAGTCGTCTGTGGCAGAACTGAATCAGAGACTTAGCGACAACAAAGTTACCGTCAAACAATTTCGGCCAAGCTTTGCTGTGTCCGGTGCCTTGGCACCCTTTGACGAGGTCAGCAAAGGAAATGAATTAATCACTGCTTTAATTTGACATGTATCTATGTATGCATGTATGTATGTATGTATATATGTTTGTATACATAGGCGCCAACATTTGGTTTTGTCTCTGGGTACCACTGCCTGGGTTCTACCCCAGTTCCCGTGAACATTTTTTATATTCTACATTGCCATAGGTGACTTTTAGTGCATTTTGGAGAAAGAAATCGAGGGTTACGTGGTTAGAAAAAGTTTTTGAAACTCACGTGATGGTGACTGACATAATTGTGCAACCTTACTGCTTCACAAGTTGTGAGATTACTGTAAGATAATGTAAAAAATTTGAATTTAAGGGCTGAATTCTTCTGGGTGCCAGGCACCCACTGAACTTTCTCTCAGGGTGCATTGGCACCCAAGGCTCCCAAGGAGTCGGCGCCTATGTTTGTATATGTCTGTATGTATGTATGCATCTGGCTATTTGTAAAGCGCGTTTTAAGAACCTCACATGGGCGCTTTACATGGCAATCGAATAGATCTGAAAAGGTGCATCGTAAGATGGCTCAAAAATGTTTCTTGAGTTGTCTCTGATGAAATAGTTCATAAGTTTAGTAGATTGCACTCCTTGGGGCAGACCCATGGCATGCTCGAGAGCCCATGACATTGGACATACCCTGAGCCATCCAACAAAAAACTCACTTGTTTTGCAGATGTTTTCTGTTTACGGATGATGTAACGAATTTCACAATTAAGTAGTGTTTTAACACCTTCACATTTTTATTGTTCCTGAATACAAACATGTTTCGTTTGTTTACTGTGTCTCTGAATACCTTCTGTTCTGTTTTGTATAGGATGACTGGGTGGAGATTTTCATTGGAGATGCAATATTCAGGAACATAAAACCTTGTGACAGGTAACCAGTATATGACAATCTTTCAAAAGATTTATTTTTAACATCTGAATTCTCTTCACTGACTCCCAGCAACAAACCGGGGTTGTTATGTAGGCAACCGCCTTAAGCATTTGGCTCCAGACTATCTTATCATCTAAGTCAACTGCCCTAACCAAGTCTTGAGATTATGGTGAAGATAGCTTAACCATTGTTGATAAGTAACGGCCCCAACTAAATTATGAGATGAAAGTAAAGGTAAGTTATCTATGTCACATTGATTTTGAAGGTTTATCAATGTAAATCTGTTGGTTTAGTCCGAAGTGTATGAATCCCACCACTGGCCACATTTTGCATGCTAGATGAACTTCTCTTCTTAATATTTAACATATGATACATGTAATTTCAATCAATATATACTTTATTGTTCATCATAACAGTTCAAACGTTAACAAAGACGGTCTTTTACATTCAGTGACAATGGGTAAACCCAAAGGAACCAAAGGTTCCGCTAAGAGGGTCACCTTATACAAAGTCTTTAGGCAATCATACTTTCCAATTCATCATCTTATGCTGCATATTGACTTTTTGATCGCGAGTATGGTGTGCATGGTAAGAAAGCTAATGTATATTGGTTTCTCTTTATGTGGCACTACATAAATTTCCAATTACAATATTATGACAATCCCATAGGCCAGTGCTGTCCAACCCGCGGGCCGCATGCGGCCCGCGGGCTGATTCTAAGTGGCCCGCCCGAGCTCACTAAATATTTGCAATTTCTGTAAAAATGAAGTAAAAGACAAAATCACTGGCCTACTTGCATAGCTATTCGTTCATAACTTGGTTTGTCATTTGACAATATGAACACAAAATCCAGTTCCTACAACGCACTAAGCTTGTTTACATTTTTAAAACGTAGTCCATGGTTCTCAACATGAGTGAGAAAAAAAAATCAAAATTTAATAACTATACAAATATAATGTATATAGCATAAAAAAATTTGCAAGCGCATTTCAAAGCCAAATATCTCACTAAAAAGGTGCTTGAACATTTTTTTAATGAAAGCAGGCCATACATTCAAAACATACAATATTCACTATTATTATTCCATAATTAATTTTAATACAGTTAATAATTTTCAATAAATTTTAGTCGTTGCTTTTGTGTTTAATGGTGCGGCCCTCGGCTTCACAAATAACTTCTTCGGTGGCCCGTGGGGTCAAAAAGGTTGGACAGCACTGCCATAGGCTATGTTGATGTATTGTGTTACTGACTTGTAGATTTTCTTGTTCTTAGGTGCGTAATGACACTTATAGATCCAGAGACTGGAGTATCAAATGCAGCGAAAGAACCACTAGTCACACTGAGAAGGTTTGAAACATTGTTATTCATTACCAATAGCAACTTCTTCATCACATCCAGACAGATATTTCCTACCCAGTCAACTGCAAATATCTCTGATTTAATATAAACTTAAAATTTGACATCGATATCCTAATTGGAAGCTGGAATGAAGAAAGCCAAAACTCCTTAACACAGTGTAAAACAGAATGTCCACAATATGGCAACAGAGCATTGCTGGATTTTCTGTCGTGGACTACAAACTGAAAAATTTCAATCTCTGGTTATATGTTGATTGAATTCTAATTTGTTCTGTTTCAGCTATCGACTGTTGGTACCAGAGTTCGGTCTGTCTCCGTGTATGGGAATCAATCTGGTCGTGCTTCAGCCTGGAACTGTCCGAGTGGGTGACAAGGTCTTTGTCACCAGGAAGTCAAGTGGGATATAACCAACCATCCCCACTGAACAAAAACGCCCAGTTTGTTGCCCTTATCAAACAACAGGAGGTCATAAAATTTCTAGTTGTTTAAAACAGTATGTTTACATGCAGGTAGCATTTTAACATTGAGCAAAATCAATAAGTTTCAATAGTTCATAAATAAAAATTAAATAGGGTATAAATTATGTTATTAAGTGGTCAGCATGAAGTTGTTATTCTGATTCAGGAGGCAACTGGAGATTTCTGGGACGAGTGACGATGAGGCTCTGAAACTTGAATTTTCTGTTTCAACTTTCCATACCATTCGGGCTGTTTGTGAACCGTCTGAAATTACAAATAAACACTGAACTGACTTGACTGATTTGTAGTAATCAAACTTACAGTTTTATACCAATGATTTGCAACTACTACTTGCTGGAGCTTTCATGAAGAACAATTGGACAACAGAGTGACCCAGGAAAAAATGTGTCCCTATCCCCACCCCATTCCCTTGAGTTTGTCCCCATCCCCACCCCTTCCGGTCTGTTGCCATCCCACCCATTAGGTCTGTCCCTGTCCCCAAGTAGGTGTTTTCCCATCCCGATTGCCATACCAAAGAAGCAAAACAAGACAAAAATACTCCTGCACATTAAATAGTTCTGTTAAAAATCTCAAGTTTTAAAATACCGAATACTTAACTGAAGTTGAAAAGATGTCAAATAGTTGAGGATTTCAATTATATAGAGTGATGATTAACATTGCATGCAGACCTGGTGTTAGCTTTATAGATAGTTAATTACTACAGTGGACAAAGTTACAACCGTTACCACGGATTTGTATGTGCATCCCCCACGGTAATACCGCAGGCTTTGCTACCACCATCACCATCAGTATCACCATCCCCATAGTATTACCGCCGCTTCTGACATCATCACCGCAGTATTACTGCTTTCCGCATTACCTTGTCAATCTCTATTGGACAAGGACAATCTTGTCAACATACCAGTGTTGACTTTATTTAATGGAAATGAATTTTCTGCTTAAAGACAAGTGTATTTTATTATTTTAGTCATATCTATCAACATGTACTAATATTGTCTCTATTTAATTGACATGAAATTTAGACCATGTAATAAATGGCATACAAATTCAGTAGGACCAGGCTTGTGGATGTTTCCGTCCCTTTCAGCCGCTTCGAATGGATAGGCTCTAGTCGCTTTCCTAAGGCCAGGAACTCTTTTAATGGATGTTTTTGAAGAGGTCTGCTCAGCACCAGCACCATACGGCATCAGCGATGTCTGCCCCTGACCCAGATTCAGTATCACCTGCTTCATTACAGCCATCTCCTGTTATGATAAAACCAAAAATTCAAAGTGTAAGAACATCATAGTCACAAGAGTTAACAACATTCTCCCAAACTTGTTACGTAGAAACAGATGCAGTTTTTACCCAAAACACCTGGCCTCCATAATCAGTTTCTGGTAATAATCAGAACTTATCTATACCATACGACACGGATGGCGAACCTATGGCATGTGTGCCCAAAGTGGCAGGTGGAATTTGGAGCGTCCCCTACAATTTCAAATTTAGAAATACAAAATCACTAGGAATCCAACATTTTTTTATATGGAGGACTTTATTGCAACATCCTTCTAAAGTCTAAACCATCTTTGAAATAATGTCTTTTAATTCAGTTTTTGTTATGCTTTGTCAAATAACACCTACACGAGAAAAATAATTATATACTGCAAAATTCTGAGGGGCACACGACAATATTTTATTAATGTTTTAGCGGCATTTTTAAAAAGGGTTGCCATCCATGACATACGAGTAGCAATAAGCTAAATGTAACCGTAAAAATGAACCAGAGGGCCCCTGAACAGTTCACCCTTCTAGAGGTGCATAATAAATGTTTGAATAATGTACAATACAATACAATTCAAAATTAGGATGGTATAATAACAGTGGGTTAACCTCTCGATGGTTGAGCAACCTCTCCATATCCAGCGTCAGTTGGTTCTTGGCGTGCATAAGGTCGCTTCGTTCTTTTTCTGTTCTTCTGTAAAACGAACCAGAACACTTCTATACCAAGCACGACTACGGTAATTAGTAAATGTAGATGACCAAAAACGTCAACACAATAGACCAACATCAGTTTGACAAGAGTTCACTAGATGTATTTGTAAAAGGCTGACACAGCAGTTTGTTAGTATACTGTTAGAAATTACCTAGATTCAAAGTATCTGTTAACAAAATGTACTAAAACGAAAATGCATCCTCGTAACCAATTTGAAGTGTTGAACCTGTTGGTTGAAACAATCAGATGTAGCATGGTAATAATAAATTCATGTGTGTGTATATATATATATATATATATATATATATATATATATATATGTTTATATATGTATTGTATGTGTATATCTGGACTTTTATAGAGTGCATTTTAAGAACCTTACAAAAGTACTGTGAATTATCATATTAACTGCCTACACCTCTTGCTTCTACGCATACTTACCGAAGGTCTGCTTCGAGTGCTGCCACCTGCTGCTTGAGTTTGTTGATATGGAGGTCTCTCTGGCGAATGCTCTCGACCAGATGATGATACGGTTGATGCGAATCATCCAGCAACTTATTAGCACTTTGTAGCTGTAGTTTAACAACATCATCTTAATGCACATTCTGAAATGCAATGCTATGCACTTTGACAAACACAAATCTCAGTTTCTTTTGCACACAAGAAGTGATTAATTAATCTAGCTGAAACCTTTGTCCTTTACCCTGAGTAAATGACAACACAGGTTTCGCAAGGCTCATGCTCAGACACAAACGTAACAGAAGCATCATTTCATACTTTTATAAAAATATAAATTTGTGTGTTTTATTCTCTGTGCTTCATGACCGAGCATGCCAGTCAAACAGTTGTTACAGCTGAACCTCATATGTCGATATTTCCTCATAAAAAATTCTCTGGTAATAGAATCAATTGCTGAATGCACTATGTATATCTCATGAAAGTATATCTACCTACTGGTGATTTAGTTTGCCTTATAATGCAAAGCTTGCAGACAAATGTTATTGGCTCCGATTCCTCCATCATTATGCTTCTGTCTGCCATTTCCTCTCTTCTCTTACCAACATTCAAATCCTTTGATCAAATCCATATGAACTTTGATCAAAAAGGTATCATAATCTATCCCCAACAAAGAAGGCTCGAGTAACTATTTTGAACTGAAATAAATATTTTCCACACCTCATTTGCCAGTTGCTGAATTTTCTCCTTCTCACGATCGTATTCCTTACGTACTGATGTGTTGGCACGCTCCAGTTCCAAGACACGTCTTGCCAGATGAACGCTACAGATGAAAAACAGATTATTCACAACTAGAAATTAAATCAGATCCAAGATCTTCTCTTTTAGCAGCCCTCAAGGCCATTTCAGGTCAGTCAGATTGAAAATCACTACATTCTGCAGCCAGCATGGTTTCATCCTTGGAATACTTAAAATCTTCTGCCTGATGCAGCTGGAAAAACTTTCAGCTTATCTTACGACATACCTTTTAATATATGTCAAACAGGCATCTTACAGTGCCTAGGAGAGATTCTTCAAATATCCAGACACATACATTTGTGGAGCTGTTCATATGCAACCTGGACTACAACAGCAACAACTGTATTTTCACTAATTATTTCAAAGTGTTCAGCTTCAACAGGAGCTTTACTACTGCCACACAAACCAGATTTGTTCCATTTAAGCTGTTCAAGCAACTTTGCTTGAATAAGCCATTTTCAAGAAGACACGTGGTACTGTTGCAACTCAAGCGTAGACCTGACAAAGCAATTTAACAAAAGAAATCCAGATAAAAGAATGGAACACAGGCATTCTTATGTTGTCACCTTTGTTTTAGCCTTCGTTTGGATGTTGTAGGAACATTTGCACCGTAGCCATAGGAGAACAGAACCCTCTCAGCATCTTGCTCATTCTCCACTGAACAACAATACAACTTAATTAAACAAATTCAAAATAACGATACAAAAATTAATTAATGGAGAATAATTTGGCAAAGAGATACTATATGCATTCTCTTCAACAAAATCTGACAGCATTTGTGCAACTTCTATAGCACTAAAATATCGACAGCAGCAATGATTCCGTATCTTGACTCTGCACTGTACTCCTCTTTTTCTCTAGTATATTCAGAAAAAAATTGACTCCGTGCACTGAGTGCAGATACTAAGAGCTCAAAGTTACTTACCGTCGGCTGCCTGCATGATGACCTCATCCAGTTCCTGCTCCAGTTTTTCATAAGTTTCCAGTTTCACTGTCTTCTCGTTGACAACAGTTTCTAATTCACTCACTCGCTTCTCCATCGACGTCTGAAGACTGTAATATTCTTTTGTTGATAACTGGTTAACAATACACAAAATTCAACATATTATGTAATTGTAGGCTTAGCACAGTCATCTTAACTTTACCAAACAGCAGCTTGAAAGTTAAGGCCTTAATACGTAGATTTTTCAAAATCATTACCTGCTGAATTTACATTGACTCCCAGAATCATAATATTCAAACTTCTATAGAGCCACTTGAAAGCCAAGCAAAGGGTGCCAGCTTATTCATGAGCACTGCATCATGTCTGAGGGGCTTTCCAAAGGGTGGTCAAAGGAGGTCTGACTCCGGTCTCCAGAGGGTCCTGATGAAGACAGGAGGCAGAACAGCTGCTATTAAAGGCAGGTGTCGTTTAGGTCGAGAATAATTGGAAAGTAGAGTATCAGATAAATCACGGTAGGAATTCTTATGACGGTTAGACTTTAGTTTTGAATGGCAAGCCCGGGGTTGATAGATAGAGGAGTCTGAGGCAGATGATGAGGGCAAGTGGTAGTGATGATGGACAAACCGAGAATCTGCAGAATTCGGGAGGGACATTGTTCCATCAAGGGTCGTGGTACAGTGTTGGATATGGCTCAGTTGGAGAACTTGAGATGAGTAGTCAAGAAAGACTGAGTCTGCAATTGAACTGCATGGTAAGAGATAAGAATTTCAAGTGCAAGTGCAGTCTCTCTCTGCTCTGTCTCTCAGGTCCCTTCGCTCTAGTGATAGATTTGACCTCTTCGTCCCCTGGGCCAGGACAGCCATTGCTCAAAGCTGTGTCTTTGCAACTTTCCCCCACAAATTTGGGCTGAGATTTTGGCAGGTGGTTTATCCACTTTGGTCTGTTGCTTGAAAACTTCTCTTTCCTTGGAGTGCTCACGCTGGAAGCGCCTCTGAATAGTCATTACTGCTATATGCGGCGATTATGCGCTTTATAAATGCCCAGATACAATACAGTACAATCATAGTTACATATGACAGGAAATTCCCTCCTCACCACCACTCAACCAACCATTCCACCTCTCCCTTTCCGATAGCTGTTCTGCCACTTTTCTTGCTCTTACCTCTAACTTTTTCTGCAATTTTTCTGCCGAACGTTGTGATTCTTGAAGGTTTCGAATCGTCTCCTCGTAGATTATGTGCGTTTGCTGAGCCTCTGCCGTCTTTATTTTTAACTCGTTGTACGCTTCCGAAATGTTAATGTCATTATTGTGCTGTTGTTGGCGAAAGCTAAAAAACGAAACAGAAACATCCATTAAACCCAAACATTTCCTCAAGTCCTCAACTAAGGGTCAGCAAATGTTTTATTGGATTCAGTGATGGCACAGATTGTGGCAACTCCAAGGCACAGCTACATTACTGAAGAAACTGGTTTTGTATGTACGTACCTGACTGGATCCTAAGTTTCCTACTACCGGAGTACATCTCTTCTTTACACGTTACAAACTGTTCTTTCGAGACAGGCCATTTTGGTAACACTAGTTAGCAAGGTACAGGTCAGTCAACAGAACTCAGTGGAGTTCAACATTTGCAAAATCTTCGTGACATGTAAATAGATACGTATCTGATGTAATGCTATTGAATGTCAATGTAATATCTGGAAATTTATTAATGGCAATTGTCTTCAAATAGGTTAACCCTCTTGCCCCGTATAGCCGCTATAGCGGCTTGGTGGTCTTTGACAAATACCCGTAAAGCCGCTATAGAGGCTTCAACATATAAACCGTATCCCCGTAAGGCCATTATAGTGGCTTTTGTTTTACTATGGCTTATTGGTTTACTTACTATTTAATTTTCAACCGGAAGTGACGTTGAAGTGACGTTGAAGTGACGTTGAACATGTAGTAAGGTCAGTGGCCATTGATGTTGGTAAGCAGTGTTTGTTTTGCCTATTTAATTTTTATTTGATAAACTTCATTGAATTTAGTGCATTATGCCAAAAAGAAAAGCATCGTTTGCAGAAAGAAGGTTCTACGCTTCATGCGAGACAATCCTTCAGTCAACAAGAAGAACAATCCTCACAAGGAGCATAAGACTGTTTTCCATTGTCGGGAGTGTAACGCATATCTGTGTCTTCGTGTGGGCAGCACATGCTGGTCAGACTACCACCAGAAAGTTGAATACTGGCGCTAAACAGATTACTCACTGTGTTTATTGATTGCAAACAGCCAATAACTGCCACTATTCACATTTCATAATTATAAGTTGTTATCATGCAAAAAATAGCATAATAAATTTCTTTTATCAAAATTTACTTTTTGCTCAGGGCCATCGGGTGGGCGTTCCGCTTGCTGTGGAGCTATAGGGGTGAGAGGGTTAAGTTTAGTTGTGACAGACTTTCAAAGGGGAAACTTGTAGCCATGATAAACAAACCACTAAGTAGTCTCCTTTCAGAAGATGCACAGAATTAGCAAAAAATCCACATGTAAATAACACTCTGAACAAAAGAAAACTGAACAAATTTTCTAGTCGCAAAAAGATTTTTAAATGAAATAAGGCAGACCACGTACTCGAAGAGTAGCTGTTCATATTTAGTGTAAGTTTCCTTTTCCGTAGCAAGGGCACGCTCTTTTTCCATGATCGCATTGTCGCGTGCCTCTCGCAACATTCTACAATGACATTCAACTGAATTTCATACTTACTAAACTGATTTCCAAACTTATTAAACTCATTTTCATACTCGCATACCTGTGTGAAAACCTATAAAAAAATAAATATTAAAGAGTAAAAACTGCAATGATTCAGATGCAGAAGCACCCAGTCAAACTAAACCACAAAGCTGACAATGCTGAAGCTATGCCAAGAATGATAGCACCTCTAGAAAATAAATAAGATATTACAGTTACAATTAAATTGATATAAATTAACTCAAACTACGACTCTGAAAGACTCCAATGGGTTGCAGAGAAAGTTGTGCAATCTACTTACTTGCTTTACATAGCATACACTCTAGAAGCCCAAGTGTGGACAATATTTATTGTGTTAACTTATAAGTGTTTCTCACATAGGACAAGTACAGAACTTGGATCAGACACAACACTAGACTTAACCTGAGCACATACAGTATTAATTTACATGACTGCACGATCACGAAAAACTCTCAGACATGTTACTGAAAGTCAGAAGTAAGTTGTAAGTTCAGATCAGAGGCACGTAACAATCGTATGAGAAATGCCACTCCTGACCTGTTCTCTCTTTCGTACAGTTCCCGAGTGCTCGTCTTCAGTCGGTCTATTTCCACATCATTTCGAATGTGCAAATCTTCCAACTGCCTCTTCAGCTTTTCCTCATAATCTGACTTATACTGATCCCTGAAAAGTAAAACAGTAAGTCAGTAGCCGTTTCTGTACCAACAAGTGTTTAGTATCACACAGTAGAGACTGGGTTACTTTATCTAACAGTGAAATCTTGAACCTCCAGTGCCTTTGTGAACTTCACAGCATGTGCTATATAAATGTTTGCATACATACAAGGACTAGCAAGCTATGCTACTGAAAGCTAATAAGCTTGAGAAAAAATGCAGAACATGTCCAGAGTACTGGACAAGCAGATCCAACATCTGAATTAGCAACAACAAGTATCCTAGACCAAGACTTAAGCCTCAAGACCAAACTACTAATTCAAGACCGAAACATAAAAATGATTCAAATTCATAACCATGTGCTACTCTTAATTTACAGCAATATAAAGTTTTTTGAATCATAAACAAGGCCACTGGTCGATACCAAATTGAACTGAAGTGCAAAATAATCAATACAATCATTCAAATCAGATATTGATACATTCTAAATCATACAACGTTCTGTCCCAAAGTCTTGCCTATGAGGTAACGTAAAGATTCAACTACAGCATTGGTGAATAAGCTGGTCTCCCTAATGTGGCTTTGTGAGGCGCTGAGAAAATTCAAACTTTTACATTTACAGATAAATATTTCCTCAACAGGCACAGCTGATGTTACTGGCATGTCAAATCCTTTCAAGCGGAAAATGGTCCACCAAATCCTTGACCTGCATCACTGTGCAACTGCTGATGCAACCTTGAGAAACTCCATCAGCATAACTAGTCACTAGAGCACCGACAGTCATGATTAACTGTGCCTCCAAATGTCCAATGGCTTCTCAGAAGAAGCAAATCGAGGTTCTTCGTCGTTTTGCACCAGTTTATACAAAACAACGAATACTTCACCCACAATCAAAAACATACACTCAAGAGCAAAGGCAGCAGTGGTTCTACGATACAGTGACCGAACAGCTAGGCAAATGTCGGCTTTGCAATTTTTAAGGGTGGTGCTATAGTTATTATGTCTCTGGGACTATCGCTGAAGTTGACAATTTTTCTTGGCTCTGTGCAGTGGTTATTCTAAGAAATCACATACAATGTATCATTTATCTCACATACACATCAGTGGCATTCCAAATACACAAAGACAAACTACACCTTTGAGAGGCCATCCAAAGTACTCGATAAATGTTTGTCCATAAAGCACCTAGCCATTTATCAACATGGCCACCTTGAAGATTTTAGAGATTACCAAGCAACCCATGAAGTTTATCACATTAGGCTCATTTATTCTGCTCACTTATACTCAAGAGCACTAGAAAAATATGGTTATCATAAATGATAATGCCAACGTGAAGATGCCAAGTAGTAACCTGGATGTGACATATTTTTCGTACAGCTCCTCTCGAGACAGCTTGGATTTCTCAAGCTGTTCGTTGAGCTGAGCGACCCGATCGTCTGCGTATATCAATTTATTACTCAAATCCGAAACTTGCTTCGAAAAGAAAGTTTTGTCCTGTTGTAGTAGAGTCACTGCCTGTTTGGAAGCTGACAGCTACAACAGTTTTAAGCTTCAGACTAAGAATACAAATAAACTACACAGCATGACTCAATTTACAGACTTAATAAAATACAAAAAATATATATATTTATATACATATATACACCAGTATAATAATATATATATATACATACACATATACAAAGAGAACTTTAGAGAAGTGCTATCACGGGTGATATGCAGGGACTTAGAGAAGGTCTCTCTATGTCTGCAATTTGTATCCCATTACATTGCCCTATGACATGTGGCATCATCGTGCAATATGTTAACATTTGATAAATGATTGTTATGAAGTAATTCACGCACCCTGCTATTAATACATTATACAAAAAAGGACTTGAATTCATATTTTTACCATGATGATGAGGATGGTGGCAAAAATGATGACAATGATAAGGAGGAGGAGAAGAAGTACAGGGGATGATCTATGACTGCATCTTTAACTCTTCAGCGACTACAGTGCCAAGTTATAATATCAAAAGATAAGTGTTCAGAACAAAGTCTTCTTGTGTTCAGAAACTGACCTCAATGGCCAATTCATCGCGTTCCTTGGTCGCATTCTGATGAGCTGCTTCTAACAGGGAATGAATTCTTTTCAAGTCGGACAACTCCATTTCAAATTCATCACGCTCTCTGTGCAAAACAACATGTGAAAAGATCTGCTAATAGTTGTCCTTAAATGAGAAATGTAGAGCCTTCATCTCTGTTTACTAATATGCATCCTCTTTCAAAAAACCTGTAACTAGAAATTTATATAGCACCACTTGAGGAAAAACTAATCAGAGGCGCTTGCTACGCTCACCAATATGATGCTTAATGCCAGTAAGAACAGAAATATCACCAGTAAGCAAAACAATGCTCAAAAAACACACACACGCCTTCATACACCTACACAACACACACTAACTCATTCTAGCACAACATTGACTATGGAGCCATATTAAGAAATGCCTTATAACAAGTCATATTATAATATGGTTATTTTCCAACATTCAATTAAATTTGGATCCATGTCCCCAACCACATATCAGAATTCGTGTTATAAGGGAACACACTGTACAAAGTTTCTGGTTTAAAACAAACTGCTCATGTAGCACCAAAGAGAAACCATTTCAACTTTGAAGGTGCAGTTCAGAGGTTATTACAACCATTCACTTAAACTAACATTAACAACTGGAAAACCTTTCTTTATTGAGCTGCATAGTTCAACTTACTTTTTAACTTTATCATAGGTGTCAACTTTGAAGTTGCCGATCTGGACCTGGTTCTTTTGATCAGCGTAAGCCAGAGTCAAACGCTGAAACTTGGTATCCACATCAGCACGCTTCATTTTCTCCTCATCAAGTTCCTGTCAATTGTCATAACATTATTATTAATTCTCAGTTTTTTAAACAAGGCATAAACAATCTTTAATAAAAAATAAATAAATCAGAAGCTGCCATTCTGCAAACTCAACTTCATCCTCAGTAACGTCACACAAGTGCTGAACCTCAAAATGTTAAGGAATCACAGACACAAAGGTACAGAAACAAGGAACTTTAAAAAACTAGAATAAAAAATTTGACCACATGTGTGTGAGCTGATAAGGCCCAAACAGTGTGAAAGGTAATGAATAAAACAAAAGATAGGCTTATCTTGAAGCATTTGGAAGCTTTTTGACATATAATTTATTATTATTAATATCTTTGTTATCTAACTATTAATTCACAATCTTCAGTATCATTGTAATTTTGTAAATGTAATCAGATTTATACAGCACCTTTCAAACAGAGACTCATCAGAAGCACCCAGGCCCAATAACAAAAACTCATGATCATTTTTTAAACCACATACAGCATAGAGGCAAAGGAAGACCATGGAGATAGGTCATATGTTGCTAAGCCTATTCCAAAAGTTGGACCAACCACAGCAAAGCTTCTATGCTGCCAGTGCAATAACAGGTCACTATGTGCTGCAGAACAAAAGGGCCTAAAGCCAGGAATGGATGAGAACCAAGGCACATAATTCCCTGAGATAAGAGTATGATGAATTTAGTAGAATCATGCCAACAGGTGGTACAACTCATAAGAATGCAGCGTCAATCATCCAACAGAGTCACCAAGATATGAGCACTCTCAATGTAATTAGGAAGAGTACAGACAAGCAGTGTTAAACCAAGATGATATTTTTAGATGAAATCAAGATGATATTTTTAGATGAAACCAAGATGATAATTTTAGATGAAACCAAGATGATATTTTTAGATTAAACCAAGATGATATTTTTAGATGACATACATCACTGCACTTGTTGAAGGCCAACTTGCAACGTTTTAATTCATCTGTTAAATCATTGAGTTTTGCTCTTAAGGAATTTGTCTCGTTTCTCCCCGTTTGCCTGTGCTCAAATATTTTCATCTGGAACAAAAATGGAAAACAGTTTTATCTCAAGACAAACCAATTATCTGCTAGTTCTCACACAATCAATAATATTAGCCATCTATGAACTGAAAGTAACATGCTACCGTACTTAAGTAGCATTTTTAGTACTTTCAATTATTTCATGACGTATTAAGATATAAAAAAGCAGAAAAAAATGGACAAGTCTAAACAGGCCTCTTCTGAATTGAACCAATAATCCTTCCACTCACACCATTTCAAGCAAAAAGTATCTCTTAAATATATGGTATTCAGCCACTTCAGTGTAATGCTGAATATTCTTTTAGCCAAAGTCCTCATTGGAGTGTTTTTATTGTGCATGTTAAGAGCAGTTTCAACAAAACAGACAGACACAGTAAACTGATGTTAAGATCATTTAAAATTGCGACATTTTCAAGAAGTTCTTAACATCTAATCTGCAGAAATCTAACTCCTTTCTTTTAATAAATCACATAAAAATGCTACCGTGTAGGTGCCTCTGAGCAGTTTGTTTTGCTAACAACCGCTATACACATTTAAAAATAAACTACACTATGTGTTACTGATGAAGAAGGAATGAAGAAAAGATGGAAGGAATACACAGAAGAGTTGTACAACGAAGATAAAAGAGTAAAGGTAGAAAAAACAGATGTAACAGAGTATGAAAATGAACCGGAAATCATGGAAGCAGAGGTAGAATGGGCTATTAAACAATTGAAAGATAATAAGGCCCCGGGTCAAGACGGGATACCAATAGAAATGGTAAAAGCTGGGGATGGCGTGATGACAAAGACAATAACAAAGATTTGTAATAACATATGGAAAACTGGAAAGTGGCCAGAAGATTGGAAAAGTTCAGTCTTTATCCCTTTATTTAAAAAAGGAGACGCAAAAGAGTGTGAAAATTACAGGACAATAGCAATGATATCACACATAAGCAAAATATTACTCAAAATAATACATAAAAGAATGGAGAGTACAATAGAGAGAGAGCTTCCTGATAGTCAAGCAGGATTTAGGAAATTTCGTGGAACACGTGATCATATTGCCAATATGAGGTGGATAATGGAGAGACAAAGGGAGTTTGGACAGAAAGTATACATATGCTTCATTGATTATAGCAAAGCGTTTGACTGCATTAATCATGAATTGATGTGGAAAACCTTGGGAGAAATGGGAATACCGAAACACTTGATTCAACTTCTTAGGGGTTTGTACGAAGATCAGATAGCGGTGATAAGGACTGAATATGGAGATACTGACAGATTCAGGATTAGGAAGGGAGTGCGGCAAGGATGCATTCTGTCTCCTTTCCTATTTAATATGTATGCTGAAAGGATAATGAGGCAGGCGGGAATGGATGAGGCTATGGAAGGAATAAAGATAGCGGGAAGAACAATAAACAATCTGAGATACGCTGACGATACAACACTATTGGCGGGTAAAAAAACCGATTTGGTAGAACTAATAAGAAGGCTCAAGAGTGAAAGTGAGAAAGCAGGACTCTACTTCAATATAAAGAAGACAAAGATCATGACAACAGAGGAGGAGGACAGTTTTGTAGTAGATGGAGAGGAAATAGAAACGGTAACTAGCTTCACGTTTTTGGGATCAGTAATAGAAAAAGAGGGAAAGTGTGATATGGAAATAAATCGTAGAGTAGCGATAGGAAAAACTGCAATGAATGGTCTGGAAAAAATATGGAAGGACAAACATGTGAGTATAGACACGAAAAAAAGATTGGTGAAGGCTCTGATCATACCAACAGTAACATACGGCAGTGAGACATGGACAATGACCAAGAAAATGAAAAAAAAGATTAACGCATGCGAAATGTGGATATGGAGGAAGATGCAGAGAATATCATGGAAAGAGAAAAGGACCAACGATTGGGTGCGCATGAGTATCGGAATTGAGAATGAAGAGACACTACAACAAACAGTGCTAAGAGCAAAGTTGAGGTTCTTTGGTCATGTCATGCGATCAGATGGATTGGAAAAGGAAATGATGTTAGCATATGGAGAGGGAAGGAGAAAACAAGGACGACCAAGGAAAAAGTGGATGGACGAGATACATGAAACAACTGGAATGAATTTGGCAGAACTGAGAGATGCGACGGCGGACAGAAGGAAATGGAGAGGCTTGATCATGAAGGTCGCTAGAGTTCCAGGAACTGACAGCACAAGGTAACAAGGTAATGTGTTACTAGTTGTTGAGTACTCCAATGCCTTTCCAGGGCTACTGAAGACAGGCCGTAAATGGAAATGTCACATTACACTACATTACAATGCACAGAGGTAACAGCAAGCCAGAGAAAACACAAAAGGTGCAGATGGTTTATGGGGCATGGTAGCTGATTGGTTAGAGCGCTTGGCCTGTAACGCAGAGAGTACAAGTTCGAGCCTCCATTCCAGTGGTTAATTACTGTTCAGGGACCTTGAGCAAGTCCTTCACTCACAATTGCTCAGTGCCATTGATGCTCTGTCGTATGGTTATGTGCAGTGTTGGGTAAACTCACGCAAGAAATGAGTTAAATCAAAACTCAACTCATGCACCTCAAAATGAGTTGAAACTCAAACTCAACTCATCCTAAGTGAAATGAGTTAACTCAAACTCAGTTGTTAAATGAGTTAACTCATCAACTCACACGTCTCATACCAGCACGTTCTAATCGAACGTTGTACAAATACACAGTTACCAGGAAATGGTATCATCAGTTTATTATTACTAGTATAACTGTTATTATTATTAATGGGATAATGGATAAATCAGGTTATTATTACTGAGTCAAAGTAAACACCACAGTCCACATGTTTAACATCTCAAACATGACTGGTATTAGCTTTAAGCAGAAGTTTTTAAAAGTTGGTGTGTGACAGCCTGTTCCGATATTTAAAAAATGGCTTGTTTCAACATAATATGTGCCGAGTGAGTTGAGTTTAAAATAATTGAGTTATAACTCAAACTCACAGAAAATATGAGTTAAATCAAACTCATAACTCACACTCTTTAAGGTGAGTTAACTCAAACTCATAAATCACAGCAAGTGAGTTAACTCGTGAGTTTAAACTCATCTGAGTTAACTCATACCCAACACTGGTTATGTGCACTTCTGAACGTTGGAAGAAGGGGCAATATCAAATACAGTTGAATTATAAATATTGCATTGTACAGTTGTTAATAAAACAAAATAATTTGACAGTGGCTTACAGCAACGACATCCTTCAGTGAAAGGTCATCCTTGTCATTTGACCTCAGCTGATGATACTGGTTCTCTGTCAGTTCTAGATCGTCGAGGCTGCGTCTGATGTCGATCGCGTTTTCCTGCAGACGTTCATTCGTTCGTTCCAGCTCTTGCGTTCTTCTTCGGACTGCATCGATCTCCTTCTCGAGTTTTGCCTGCTTTCGTTGTTCGTCGTTCTGGCTGACATGCATCTGTGCATCAAACTTTGCCTGCAGAACGTGGTTCTCATGATCCAGCCTTCCCAACTGATCCTCCAAATCATCAACCTATAAATGACAATCACTTTCCTTTTAAACATTATGACACAATTTTTAATAGAATTGACAATCCAAAGTAATAAGTATTAATAATTACTAATAACAACAATTATAATAAGCCTAATTGGGCCAAGCCTCTCCATACCTTGCACCATGGATCACCTCATCCAGGAATCAAATAAAATCCATCTAAACAAGGACTGCAGAAATATTCAGGAATAAAACTCCATAATTATAAAATGAAAGGCTCAAATAAACAAACAAGTTAATTGAATGACATCATTACAATAATGACAAATTTATTTTTATGTTAACATACTAGAGACAGTAAAATTGTAACAACAATAACACAATTTTAATAATAACAACAAAAATAAAATAATTACGGTGGAATAACTAGAGAGTCATTCATTATGGACATCTGCAGAGAAGATGGATGGTTCGCCCATATGTTGGCGAAACCAGGTTTTAGCGTCATAAATTATTTTTTTTATTTTTTATGCAATAACGACGTAGAAATGTTGACATGGGGAGGGAGGGTCATGAAAATGCAGCAGCCTGTGCCTTAACCCATAGACCAGTACACCGGGGTCAACCCGAATCCCTGAAAACGCTGAAAATAGACAAAAGCCCGATTTCCAGAAAACAGTTTTCTAGAAAGCGGCCGAGCTATTCAAAGTTAAATTGTAAACATGACAAAGACCTAGCGTGGTCTTGATGTATATCGATAAACTGCCTATTCAAATGTTTATTTTATTTTTTGTTAATATGTTCATTCGAGTCAGACTTAGAAAATCAATTTCGGGGATCCGGCCGAAATTCGTTTCGGGGATTCGGGTTTCTGGGATTCGGCCCGCACCCAGTACACCCCTCATAATTTCACCACTGGATCACCTACTCTCTGCATGTGTTGAGACTTCATGTTATCAATGAGAAGCATCTTCTCCGACAGCTGTGCATTCAGGGTGTCTATCTGAAGCTCCAATTCTTTGCGTTTTAATTCGCATTTGAAGTTTTTGCATCCGCGAACACCCATGTCTAGGCCGCGACCACCACCGGTCCTCCTGAATCGGTCGTCATCCGTCGTCTGCAGATCGCTGATCTCATCTGGCGACATTGATGGATCTGTCGGGAATGTCGTGTCCAAACTCATGTCCTCCAGGTCCGGCATTGGTCTTCTGGAACACATTTTAAAAACCTTAACTAAAACCTAAGAAAAAAACGTAAGAAATGTTTTCATGTCAGATAGCTACACTGTTGTGTACAGACTTGTTTTTGAAATGTTAACGCTGGTTCTCTAGTATGCTGTAAAATGCGCTGGTTCTAGACCACAGAGAATATACACGAGTCGCGGTCTCAAAAACATCTATGGAATCACATATTAATATCCAGTTCGCTTTAACAGAACATAAGAAACTGATAAAAAAATATTCTTGCTTGTAGGTGGTCTTTGCACAATGTAACGATTCGGTGATTTTAACAGAACGCACTATATTGATGAGTGAAAATAGAAAATAGGGGGCCAGATAGCGCATTGGATAACATCTGGCGTAGAGAGCGAGAGGGCGAGAGGTAGCCTACCGAGTTCGAGTCCCGTAGGGCGGATATGCTTTGTAGGCTGCTACTAGCGCCGTGTATTGCAGGCTGTCTGTTCTGTTAGTAGTTAAGATTGTTTCAATTGCATAACATGTAAATGTACAGCGCAGTGCGTTTGTCAGGCGCTTAATAAAGAAAAGATTATTATTATTATTATTATTATTATTAAATTAAATAAAAATAAAAATCGTAGGCTAATCTCCAGATTTTGATTACGGCTACGTGCAGTTGCTTATCCACAGATGTCGCCGCGCTTCAATTGTTACATTGGATATTAAATATGGTGAGTTATTCCACATAGGCAATTTTTACTCCACTAACAATAATTATTAATTTATTATACGTAGAAGTTTTGCATGCATAATAATTAGGTATAGCCTAGTAGACGGAAGCCGTGAACTCCGTGATTTTCAGCATTTGCCGTGAATGCCGTGAATTTCCCCCATATGCCGTGAATTGCCGTGATTTTTGGTAAATTTTGTTAAATCAATGCAATACGACTTTCGAACGGAACTGACACGTAAATTCGCCCTAGCGTCAAAGTTTTACAGACGAGAACTCGTACCCCTAGAACTTTATAGTTCTACTAGATGTTTTCCCGTCCTAGGACGGTTCAAAACAATTCGAAAATGTTAAGAGATGCGTGGTCACGGGATATGTTGATTAAGTCTTCTCACTCTATCCTGCCTCTGCCTTATAATATTGTATAGTCCCTCCATCCATTCACCCTGCCTATAACCCTCCCTTCCTCTCTCCGTCCGTCCGTCCGTCCCTCTCTACCTACCTCCAACCATTCGCCCATCCCCTCCCTCCCTCCTTCCTTACCTCCAACCGTCCGTCCATCTCTCCTACAGCCCTCTATCCATCCCTACCACCCTCCCTCCATCCCCTCTGCCTCCCAGGCAGGCAGGCAGATATCAAACCCTATAGTTGTTTTCGAGGCAGGTAGGCAGACAGGCAGGAAGGAAATGAAAGAGGCAGGGTGGCAGAAGTGGCCCCTGCCGTCCGTCTCAGCCGTCAGTCCCTCTCTCCGTCCACCCCCTGCCGTCGTCCTTTTGTCACGGCTAGCCAAGGGCTCGTAGAGGTATGCCGGTATGCTGGTGGGTAATCGGCTTCGCCGATGGATGCGAGGGAGGTAGTGAGGGAGGCAGAGACAGAACTCTTCCTCTATAGGGGCAGGTCTCGCCCCGCTTCGCGGGGGGAGAGCGTCACAGGAATGTTAGCTTCGTTGCACAGATTTCTCTTCGTTTATATTATTAATGTCCACTTTTTGCGAAACGGAGAAAAACGAATTTTAAGATTTGCTGACAAAATTTTTTTGCTCTCTTTTATTGATGGCAATTAAATTAAACTTTGTGGAAAACAAAGTTTTCCCTTAGTATGATTATATGTGTATTTCGATCATAATGTAAACCGATTATGAGTAATTTGGCTATAATTATGGCAGAGGTGACTATTTTTGGACATAGAGCTGTATAGCATTATTGATTGCAGACAAAAAAATGGGTGCTGTAGGTTCTAAGTCCAGTCACGTGTTAATATCTCTCACTGCTATTGGCTATGGACATAGCACCGTATAATTCTTTTTTCAGACCTCACTCGAACACGGTTATATCTCCAATTCACGTGATACAAAATTAATGATTCTATTGGATGACTGACTTGTTCCTCTATAACTTTGAGACACTGTCCAAATTTGTGGACATAGAGCTTTATAGCACTCACAGATTGAGCTTAGGAAAGCGTCTTCAGTTAAGCTAGACATATAATAGGCCTAGCCTCTGTCATCCAGTGATATTTTCGTTAACGAAAACTAAAATTAGAAGTAAAAATAAAGGATTTCGTTAACGAAAATTAGAAGTAAAAGTAGGAATTATTTTGGCTTCAAAAACGAAATTAGGAATTAAATTATGAATTATTTGCAGAACTAAAATTATGAATGAAATTAGGAATTATTTTCAGAAGTAAAATCATTTTACTTCTTGTGGTCCTTGAGTTGAGATGAAGCAAAGGGTGAAACAGTTATTTAGAAAAAGATATGCCAGCATCGCTGTATGTCCCGAAGATAGGAGATTACTTGTAAACGTCAATGCGCAGTTTCACCTGCATTGCAGAACTTTAAATTTATCAATATGAAACTAAAGTCACAAACAACATCAACATTGTCCAGCAGCTGCAGCAACTAAGACTGTGTAACAACTCAGGTGGATCGTTATATGGCAGAGTTACAGTATGTTGAAGAATGTATGGACATCAGGGAGAATGATACTAGGAATACTCTTGCTTCCTGGAAGGAAAGGCAAACTTCGTACAGCAAAATTGCACCATTGCAGAGGATCTTTTGTCGGCTCCAGCCACACAGGCCTTTGTGGAAAGAATTTTTTTGTATGTGGAATCTTGACTGATGGACGAAGAAATCGCATGAAACAATCTCTGGAAATGAGAGTGTTCTTGAAATTGAACATAGATATCTTATATGTGCATGTAGTAACGTTAAAATACGTTTTACTGCACTGAAATTAATAATTATTTGGAAAACTAAAATAAGAAGTAAAATTAATTGAGAACTAAAATAGGAATGATAAGTAAAATTATTTGCAAAGTAAAATTAGAAGTAAAATTCAAGGACACAGAACTGAATTAAAACTGAATTAGGAATTATTTTGAGAAGTAAAATATCACTGCTGTCATCCCGGTAACGGATATAGCGTTAGGTTGATTTTTCAAAAAAGTGGACATAGTACCTTATAGTTCTAGGGGTACGAACTTGTAATGTTGGTCTAGGCTACAATAATTACAGAAACTAACCATGTGCCGAACGTTGACTCTGACACGTAGGCTACTTGTAATGACGGTCTACAATTACACAGCGGCGACGAGTCGTTGCTTTGATCTATGTTATTGATGTGATTACATAATATCTATAGGCTTAGATTTTCGTAAATAGACTTACAAATGTGATTTGATGCAAGACGTTTACAGCGACATTGATAGGCCAACTGTAGCCTACATAGCGGCAGCGTCGTTTCTTTCTTGCATGTAGGCCTATTTGCGTTATTGTTTGGTTGGATCTTAGAAAAAGCGTGATTTTCATGCCGTGATTCTCGCCCATTTTTACAAACTGCAACTTACAAAATGCTACCGTGAATTTTGAACTTTATTGCCGTGAATTTCTACTAACCCTAATTATAATACACTGCAATGCATCTGTTGTGTAAATTCATTTTGGGGGGCTTCGTTTGGAGGGGCTTAAGCCCCCCACAAGCCCAACGCTATAGTTACTTCTCTGCACAAACTCACTCAACTTGACTCAAGTGTTCACAGCATGATTTGTCCGCGCTATATAAATAAGCATGACGTCGAAGATTAATGCAACATCTTCATCGTATTTTTGTCGTCATAACCATCATCATCGTAACCATTGTCGTAATCATCGTCGTCGTCGTCATCATCATCATCATCATCATCATCATCATCATCATCATCATCATCAACAACAACAACAACAGCAGCAGCAGCAGCCAGTCGAAGTAGTTGGGCCCATTACTCTAGCGTTTCTATAGAGAAATCTGTAAAGAGAGAACTGATTTTGTTATTTCCTGAGTTGTCTATAGCATCAGTTAATTACGAAAAGAGCCTTCTCTTTATTTTGATCCAGTCTTTAATATAGGATAATCGTTTCTTTTCATTGCAACATCGAATTCGATTATCGATCTACATCGATATAAAAAAACTCACAGAGAGCAACATTTCAAATTTATCCAAAGCGCACGAGTCTGTATAAGCTTTTAAATACTGTAACAAATCTGTTGCACACACAGGAGGCAGCTAGATAGGCAGACAGACAAACAGACAGACATACAGACAAACAGACAGACAGACATGCATACAGACGGACATAGAGGCAGACAGATATGCATACACACATACAGATAGACAGACAGACAGGCAGGCAGACAGACAGACAGGCGTAGTAGGGATATACAGACAGAGAGACAGGCAGACAGGCAGGCAGACAGACAGACAGACAGACAGGCGTAGTAGGGATATAGGGATCAGTTAATTGTTAATAGTTTATAGACCAATGCGTTTGGTGTCTATGCTTATGACTTCATGAAACTCAATCAATCGAAATTTATATAGCGCCCCTTCATGACAATCTCTCAGAAGAGGCGAGGAGGGATTGCTTCCGCGTAGATATGTTCTTCATCTGGCGCTGCATAAATTCCGTCATTGCACGACGTCACATGATCTTCGGCAGTTCGTTCATCGTCGCTTTCGTTGGTCTTGTACTTGAAGAGTCGGACTGTTCCACTGTATTCTCCAATCGCCAGAATTCCACTTCCGTTACAGTCGACTGCAAATGGAACTCCGATCTGGTTCGTTGCATCGTCGTAACTCCAGACTTCCGTTCCGTCTTCAGAGTAAAACACAACTTCCCGTTTCTTGCGATCAGCCACAATCAGGACTCCATCATCGTCAGCGCACACACCATACGGTTCTACCACGTGGCGGGTAGACTCGGCAGAGGTGCTGTGGCAGTAGGAGAACTTTTCACTTCCCGTCGAGTCGAAGATCTTAAACGATTCCGATTTCCAATCCGTGATGATGATGTTTTCAGATTTTGTGGACGCTATGTAGGAGGGACATTCCAGGTTGGTGGGAAACGTGGAAATGATCTTTCCTCCCAAGTCGCAGATGACCACTGATCTGGTGGAGAATTCGAGTATGGCCAATCGTGTAGCGGTCAGCTGGCAGTGACTGACCGGACGTTGAAGGGCGATCAACTGCGACTTGAACTGACCGTCCTCGGTGAAGACAAGTACACGGTTGCCTCCCTCGTCTGTGACGGCGATCTGGCCCTTGGAGCGAATGCGAGAGATCCTGCTCGGCTTGTAAAGATCGTTCCTGCCGAAGTACCTCAGAAGCGTGCCCTGCGAGTCGAACATCTTAACGACCTTGTTGTTCTTGTCGAGGACAAGGATCTGTCCTTCGTCGGTCAAGGCCAGATCGGTGATGCCACAGGTACGTTTGTCCTTCTTCAATCGACAGGAAAACGTCAGCACCAGCTCAGGACAGTCGCGGATCTTCTTCTCGATTCTAAGTGTCGCCGGCCGAAGCTGCTTTTTCGAGGCATCCGAGGAGTTCTTACAATCGACTCTCGGTCTCCAGGGAGGATTCCAAACCCTACCCAACAGCCCCTGGGTTTCGAGCTTGAATTTCAAGGCCGTTGCTTGTCTTCTCTGGTCAGCGTTCTTCGCCAGAGCTTTTCCGTCAACTCCGGATGGTTCAACATCCACGTTGTTACCAGCTGCATTCGAAACACCAAACAATTGATGAAGGATGGTGTAGTCAATCGGGGCTTCAGCCGCCGACAGATCAACTGGAAAGGACAAATTCGACGGTGCCTTGGATTCATTCCATGCGGTCAACCATTTCAACAGCTGATCCCGAAACGTCCTTGAATCCTTGTGGTCCAGCTGCGACCTCATTTCGAAAGACTTCTTCATCGATGCAAGCGTTTCTTTCCGTTGTGCCATCGCCCCTTCCGACTCGGCCTCAAACAGCGACAGTTGCCCGTCAACGCTTTCGTGGAGTCGCCTGGAGTATTCCTCGATCGCTTCCACTAGTGTTGCCCTTCGACGCTCCACTTCCAGGTGAGCCGATGACGCCATTTTGCGTGCCCTGTCTCGAGACTTGGCGCATTCATCGAAGGAATCCGTGGCCAGTGCGATGTTTCTTTTTAGACCGGAAACCGTCGTCTCCAAGTCGTCTCCTTCTTGAGGAACGTAAGGACTGTTTTCAAACGAAGTCTCAGACTCCACTGCCCGTCCAAGTCCCGTGTATTCCTCCACTCCACCTCCTTCCACTTGGTCTCCGCTGCCTTTCGGGACGTCTGATTCGTTCCACGCCGACTTGGGAACATTTCTTAAGCGAAACTCTGTTTCGAATTTCCTCTTGGACGATTTCGCTTGCTTCCTCTTTGCTCGGTCCCTCAAATCATGCTCATCCGTGAATCCATCGTTCCCATATGATTCCGGTTCCAAAGGTCCTTGGTCTGAATCCCGATGATGCCTCGATCCCCGTTCCATCGCCGGAACCACCTTCTTGATCGTTCACAGGTTCCACAAAAATTCACAAAATCCAGAAGAATTGGATTGCATAAAGAAGGGAATCGCTACGTCAATGGTAATGAATCCCTAACAACAATCACAGAATCTAAAGACTTAGGCCTGCTCTCCTGCAAGACCAACCTCTTTCATAAAATTTACGCTCTATTCGTGTGAATTACCTTTGAAACACTAATTCTAACCAAATTTAGACTCAGTATTCGTTGTAGAGTGTTCCTTAAAAAATTTCCTTCAATATTTCAATTCGCTTCAGAAGAGAATATCCAGCTTCAAAGATTCAGGCGTATCCAATCAAAGTCTAAAACGCTTCGCTCGTGAACAGATGACTTGAATCATGTAGGTTCCATTGAAAACAAATTCCTACAATAAATTATTCTCTTCCATGGCAATAAATGATTTGCGAATCGAACAGAAGTGAAGCAAAGCGAACCGCATGAAAACAAGTAGAGCAGATCTATAGGCATGCAGCTAGCCTGAGACCACGCCTGAAGTGTGTCTGGACTATAGGCCTATTCTCACAAATACATCGTGAATATCCAGGAATAGACTCAGCAAGAAGTCTTTAACATGCCCAAACGGCCTATAGGCCATCACATAGGGCCATAGGCCATAGATTTGCCACGATTCCATTCGAATTTTTGTAATCTAAGACAATTAAATTGCCAAACGTCATGTCCCGCGAATATCAGACTAACTCAGTCAGCCGAATAAAATGCACCAGGTGTCCGTTATAACATTACAGCGTAATGACTATTTTTAGTCCAACCATCGCGTAATTCATATATATATATATATATATATATATATATATATATATATATATCCTATTACATGTGTGCTGCATTAAAACACGATTTTATTATATTTATAGTGGATGACAAGGGCATGTAGGCCTACATATAAATGGAACCTCCGATGGCAGCGCTGTGCTGTGTATTTGCCGCCCGACGGTGGCGGCGCTGGCGGGCGGCGCTGGCCGTTGGCGCTCGGAGCGCGTGTCTTAAGGGCCGCGTCTGATGTGTTTGCTGATCGTCGTCATGGCAACTACAATCGAACGATCGTCATTCCACGCATGCGCATATGAAGCTCTGCGTCTGCACAAACATCGTCGCATTCAGGACGACCGTATTCATTCACGTGTACTGTATAGTCTTATTTATTATAACAGATTCACCGCTGCTTGTCTGTCTGTCTGTCTGTCTGTCTGTCTGTCTGTCTGTCTGTCTGTCTGTCTGTCTGTCTGTCTGTCTGTCTGTCTGTGTCTCTCACCCTTTGTGTGTATGCACGGGTGTAGGTAGGCCCTATGTGTGTGTAGGTTCCGTATGTGGCAATATAAGCAGAAAATGTCATCGCGCACATACATAGGCCTACAAAGAAGAATATTTCTAGGCTTTAGAGAACCACCCAAGGGGTCCACCCCTCCATCAAAGCGACTTCTAAATCTTAGAAACTGAAGAGAAATCCCTTAACCTATCCCTGAGGCAGCCATGGGTATATGAAGTGCTAACGACTTCACTTTCTTAGCATTAGCTTACGAGGGCCGGTGGTCAGTCCTCTCCCTCGCCGTCTCCTCTTCCCACCGACAGCGCACGGTCAGTGTACTCATTAGCTGAGTTTGCTAGAGGTGCAGATGGAACAGAAATCTCGAACCAAATTTCTGCCAGGCGGGGATTTGACAGTCTAGCACGCTAACCACTACGCTATGTATGTATGTATGTATGTATGTATGTATGTATGTATGTATGTATGTATGTATGTATGTATGTATGTATGTATGTATGTATGTTTGTATGTATGTATGTATGTATGTATGTATGTATGTATGTATGTATGTATGTATGTATGTATGAGCACTTGTTATAGCGCCCCTTCAAGATTTCTCCTCAGAGGCGCTCCCGACTACATGTCGCGCAGACACTGAATCGGAGTTTCACGCCGAAGCGCATGAGCAATTGCGAGTGAAGGACTTGCCCAGGGTCCCTACGCGGCGGCTTTTGAGGTGGATTCGAACCCGCAACCCTCCAGCTGCAAGGCACCGAACATACCCCTACACCACCGCGCCCCACACTACCTTTTCGAGCACTACATTTCATAACAGAAGTTCATCCGATGTAACATGTGTGCGGCATCTCACCTTTCAAACTCCGCCACTGCCCGTTCTCTGGCACTGCCAGTCCCAAGCTTGGACAACGGAGGAGGGCGATGCCAATCATCTTTCTTATGGCACAGTGTCGTTAAACAGCAACTAACTTCCCGTATTAGCCTGACTTGGCGTACAACATTTCACTGCGGGCAAAAGCTGATAAATAAAAGAAGAGATAGGCACCTAGTAATTGAAGTAAATGACTGAGGAAGTGAGACAATTCCACCTTTGCTCTCCATTGTCTGCACGTCCTCTGTACATGCTTGCGACACTTATTGTCAGTTTTGCAACTGCTTACTGAGTTTCCATCACACCAACATCAGTGTTATATAAAATATATAATGCCATATTACATATATTTATGCAATTATGCACTGTGATCGTTGCAATGTAAGCTACTTCACGAGGTGTATCATGCAGTGCCGGCGCTAGGGCCCCCCGAACCCCCCGGTCGGGGGGGGCCTCCAGTTTGTTAGGGGCCTCCAAATTTAGCTGATCATTAAGCCTATTTGTGACGTGGGGCCTTCAGTTTGTTAGGGGCCTCCAAATTTAGTTGATCATTAAGCCTATTTGTAACGTGGGGCCTCCAGTTTGTTAGGGGCCTCCAAATTTAACTGATCATTAAGCCTATTTGTGAGTTGGGGGGCCTTCAGTTTGTTAGGGGCCTCCAAATTTAACTGATCATTAAGCCTATTTGTGAGTTGGGGGCCTTCAGTTTGTTAGGGGCCTTCAAATTTAGTTGATCATTAAGCCTATTTGTGACGTGGGGCCTTCAGTTTGTTAGGGGCCTCCAAATTTAGCTGATCATTGAGCCTATTTGTGACATGGGGCCTTCAGTTTGTTAGGGGCCTCCAAATTTAACTGATCATTAAGCCTATTTGTGAGTTGGGGGCCTTCAGTTTGTTAGGGGCCTCCAAATTTAGCTGATCATTAAGCCTATTTGTGACCGTTTGTTTCTGAAACCCAAGCACCGGATTATATATCTAAGCAAAATAGACAATTGATACGCTGGGACGTGAACTAGAACTAGAAGCCAATGAAGACTTCCTACAGAGGTATCTGAACCTGGATTTGAATCTGCTATTACAAGTGCACAGGAAATTGCAGAAGAAATGGCGATGAGCACCACTTAATTTCCATGAAATGAGAAACCGACGCAGAAAAGCTCAGTTTGACTACGAATGTTCAGATGAAATGAATAGACTTAGGTTACATCCGAGCAGCGATTTAAGACAGATTTCTTCTACAAACTTCTGGATCAGGCGCTGGTTTCAGTTCAGTCACGGTTCCAGCAGATCAAGGATTGCAACAGCATTTTTGGATTTCTGTGTCGTTATGACACACTCGTTAAAATACACGACACCAATCAACTGCAAAACATTGTCTTTACCTCTTTGAGAAGATGGGAGACATAGAAACAAATGAACTTCTAAAGGAGATTTCACGTTTTGTTGCAGTCTTTCGTCGAGACAATCAGGCTGCTTGTCTCGACGAAAGACTGAAACAAAAGAGCAAACATCAGCACGAGACTTTCTACAGTACATTTATGTGAATGAACTTCATGACTTTTATAATCCCAATCTGTCAATTGCACTGAGGATTCTTCTGACCACTCCAGTAACAGTGGCCAGTGCTGAGAGCAGTTTCAGCACACTGAAGCTAATTAAAACAGTTAATCGTTCCACCATGCTCAGCAGCAGGTTATCATCCCTGGCAATGATCTCAATTGAAAATGAAACTGCTGAACTATGACGAGCTATTGGAACGATTCGCAGAAAAGAAGGCGAGACGAAAACAGTTTTCCTGAGACATGAGCTCCAGTATCAATGCCAAGTAGGCCTGTTGATACCTACATGTACTTTTTTGATTTAGCTGTTTCTGTTGGTGAAAGAGCTGGGTTTAAAGAAACATATTAAGAGACTGGACGTTCGATCAATCCCGTTTGCAGTGTATTTTTGTAGTTATTGGGAGGGGGGCCTCAAGTAAGGCTTTGGGGGGGCCTCCAGTACCCTAGCGCCGGCACTGGTATCATGGTGTATGGCCGACTGGTTTAACACTCTTTCACTCTCCTCTTAGGCATCCGCAAAAATTGCCGCCAGGTGTCGCGGCTGTCGCGTGCATATATATATATATATATATATATATATATATATATATATACACACACACACACACACAGGGACACCAGCAAGCCACATAAAGATCGGCGCCCGCCAGTTTTGCCAGTTTGAGTCTTTGACCAAGTGCTTCGTTGTGTGAACGTACACTTCCATGCATCGAATTATCTATAAACAAAAGAGTAATTGTTACCATATAGCTGTAACTATAACAGGTATTCTAGTTTTAGCTTTTTTTCAATCCGTCGCACATTAGGCCTACGTTCCGTGTTTGATCAACGTAGGCCTAATTATTTGCAATCAGTCAAATCTAAAGACTTATGTTGCGCCAGAATACAAAGGCATCGATCGACTAATTGTTGCTTCAAGAAGAGAATATCGAGTTTACGATTACTATTACGAAAGGTATACGTTCAGGGTCCCGGGAGTCATGTGTCGCGGCTGTCACCTGCAATGTAGGGACGCGAGCACACCACAGTGACATCGGCACACGCCAGATTTGCCACTTTGGCCAAAGGCGTCAATGCTCACACAAGTTTTTACTCAGTAACGCTGAGGCAGGAGCATGCTCATTGCTCACACAAGTGACACAACTTTCTGAAAACATTAATAAGACTCGCTATAACAAATAATACAGCGATATATACTCTGCTTTTGGATGTAATGCTTAATATAAACTCTGATATTGGATATAATGTATAATTTTATCCATCTTAGGTCTGTACTTGGCTGAGGTTGGTTGACACAACTTTTGCGCACTTCCCTGACCACTATAGGTAGGCTATGTTACCTGTTAGTCCCAGAGGTTGCTATAAATCGAGAGATAAATGACGTAAAAACATATAAGCCAACAGGTGGACTGCATGACCTTGTACAGTGTTTTTGGATGTAATGCTTAATATAAACTCTGATATTGGATATAATGTATAATTTTATCCATCTTAGGTCTGTACTTGGCTGAGGTTGGTTGACACAACTTTTGCGCACTTCCCTGACCACTATAGGTAGGCTATGTTACCTGTTAGTCCCAGAGGTTGCTATAAATCGAGAGATAAATGACGTAAAAACATATAAGCCAACAGGTGGACTGCATGACCTTGTACAGTGTTTTTGGATGTAATGCTTAATATAAACTCTGATATTGGATATAATGTATAATTTTATCCATCTTAGGTCTGTACTTGGCTGAGGTTGGTTGACACAACTTTTGCGCACTTCCCTGACCACTATAGGTAGGCTATGTTACCTGTTAGTCCCAGAGGTTGCTATAAATCGAGAGATAAATGACGTAAAAACATATAAGCCAACAGGTGGACTGCATGACCTTGTACAGTGTTTTTGGATGTAATGCTTAATATAAACTCTGATATTGGATATAATGTATAATTTTATCCATCTTAGGTCTGTACTTGGCTGAGGTTGGTTGACACAACTTTTGCGCACTTCCCTGACCACTATAGGTAGGCTATGTTACCTGTTAGTCCCAGAGGTTGCTATAAATCGAGAGATAAATGACGTAAAAACATATAAGCCAACAGGTGGACTGCATGACCTTGTACAGTGTTTTTGGATGTAATGCTTAATATAAACTCTGATATTGGATATAATGTATAATTTTATCCATCTTAGGTCTGTACTTGGCTGAGGTTGGTTGACACAACTTTTGCGCACTTCCCTGACCACTATAGGTAGGCTATGTTACCTGTTAGTCCCAGAGGTTGCTATAAATCGAGAGATAAATGACGTAAAAACATATAAGCCAACAGGTGGACTGCATGACCTTGTACAGTGTTTTTGGATGTAATGCTTAATATAAACTCTGATATTGGATATAATGTATAATTTTATCCATCTTAGGTCTGTACTTGGCTGAGGTTGGTTGACACAACTTTTGCGCACTTCCCTGACCACTATAGGTAGGCTATGTTACCTGTTAGTCCCAGAGGTTGCTATAAATCGAGAGATAAATGACGTAAAAACATATAAGCCAACAGGTGGACTGCATGACCTTGTACAGTGTTTTTGGATGTAATGCTTAATATAAACTCTGATATTGGATATAATGTATAATTTTATCCATCTTAGGTCTGTACTTGGCTGAGGTTGGTTGACACAACTTTTGCGCACTTCCCTGACCACTATAGGTAGGCTATGTTACCTGTTAGTCCCAGAGGTTGCTATAAATCGAGAGATAAATGACGTAAAAACATATAAGCCAACAGGTGGACTGCATGACCTTGTACAGTGTTTTTGGATGTAATGCTTAATATAAACTCTGATATTGGATATAATGTATAATTTTATCCATCTTAGGTCTGTACTTGGCTGAGGTTGGTTGACACAACTTTTGCGCACTTCCCTGACCACTATAGGTAGGCTATGTTACCTGTTAGTCCCAGAGGTTGCTATAAATCGAGAGATAAATGACGTAAAAACATATAAGCCAACAGGTGGACTGCATGACCTTGTACAGTGTTTTTGGATGTAATGCTTAATATAAACTCTGATATTGGATATAATGTATAATTTTATCCATCTTAGGTCTGTACTTGGCTGAGGTTGGTTGACACAACTTTTGCGCACTTCCCTGACCACTATAGGTAGGCTATGTTACCTGTTAGTCCCAGAGGTTGCTATAAATCGAGAGATAAATGACGTAAAAACATATAAGCCAACAGGTGGACTGCATGACCTTGTACAGTGTTTTTGGATGTAATGCTTAATATAAACTCTGATATTGGATATAATGTATAATTTTATCCATCTTAGGTCTGTACTTGGCTGAGGTTGGTTGACACAACTTTTGCGCACTTCCCTGACCACTATAGGTAGGCTATGTTACCTGTTAGTCCCAGAGGTTGCTATAAATCGAGAGATAAATGACGTAAAAACATATAAGCCAACAGGTGGACTGCATGACCTTGTACAGTGTTTTTGGATGTAATGCTTAATATAAACTCTGATATTGGATATAATGTATAATTTTATCCATCTTAGGTCTGTACTTGGCTGAGGTTGGTTGACACAACTTTTGCGCACTTCCCTGACCACTATAGGTAGGCTATGTTACCTGTTAGTCCCAGAGGTTGCTATAAATCGAGAGATAAATGACGTAAAAACATATAAGCCAACAGGTGGACTGCATGACCTTGTACAGTGTTTTTGGATGTAATGCTTAATATAAACTCTGATATTGGATATAATGTATAATTTTATCCATCTTAGGTCTGTACTTGGCTGAGGTTGGTTGACACAACTTTTGCGCACTTCCCTGACCACTATAGGTAGGCTATGTTACCTGTTAGTCCCAGAGGTTGCTATAAATCGAGAGATAAATGACGTAAAAACATATAAGCCAACAGGTGGACTGCATGACCTTGTACAGTGTTTTTGGATGTAATGCTTAATATAAACTCTGATATTGGATATAATGTATAATTTTATCCATCTTAGGTCTGTACTTGGCTGAGGTTGGTTGACACAACTTTTGCGCACTTCCCTGACCACTATAGGTAGGCTATGTTACCTGTTAGTCCCAGAGGTTGCTATAAATCGAGAGATAAATGACGTAAAAACATATAAGCCAACAGGTGGACTGCATGACCTTGTACAGTGTTTTTGGATGTAATGCTTAATATAAACTCTGATATTGGATATAATGTATAATTTTATCCATCTTAGGTCTGTACTTGGCTGAGGTTGGTTGACACAACTTTTGCGCACTTCCCTGACCACTATAGGTAGGCTATGTTACCTGTTAGTCCCAGAGGTTGCTATAAATCGAGAGATAAATGACGTAAAAACATATAAGCCAACAGGTGGACTGCATGACCTTGTACAGTGTTTTTGGATGTAATGCTTAATATAAACTCTGATATTGGATATAATGTATAATTTTATCCATCTTAGGTCTGTACTTGGCTGAGGTTGGTTGACACAACTTTTGCGCACTTCCCTGACCACTATAGGTAGGCTATGTTACCTGTTAGTCCCAGAGGTTGCTATAAATCGAGAGATAAATGACGTAAAAACATATAAGCCAACAGGTGGACTGCATGACCTTGTACAGTGTTTTTGGATGTAATGCTTAATATAAACTCTGATATTGGATATAATGTATAATTTTATCCATCTTAGGTCTGTACTTGGCTGAGGTTGGTTGACACAACTTTTGCGCACTTCCCTGACCACTATAGGTAGGCTATGTTACCTGTTAGTCCCAGAGGTTGCTATAAATCGAGAGATAAATGACGTAAAAACATATAAGCCAACAGGTGGACTGCATGACCTTGTACAGTGTTTTCGCTTAAGCCAAACTATCGTCAAATCAAGGGAAAAGTGCCTCACGCCAGCGAGGTCTGCTATTCTTTCAAACTGCAGGGTTTTGGAGGAACTCGTATAGTCGTAATAATGTCGTAAGTCGAAACCCTACTTAACCTTACACCTTAAACCCTACATAATTATACTGACATGCAGGGTGCGACCGTACGTTGAGTCCCATAATAAAATACGCGTATCATACGTATTTTTATCCCCGAATGTAAAATACGCGTATTATACGTAAAAATACGTTGACTTAGAAACAATTTAATGTTCAATGGTGTGCCATACGAGAATTTGTTGATGTTTCAGAAGAATACGCGCAGTAGGCCTAGATACCTTACATAAACTTTGTTAAGTTTGTTTTTGGCAGCTATGCCTTTTAGTAACTTAGTTAACTTAGTTGGTTTTCTTAGTGTAGAATTGTTCAAATTGGGAGTACAAGCAAAAGAAAGACATTTTTAGAATCAGGAAACAAAGCTGATAATAACCTGATATACTAACATTCTGAGAAATAAAAAAAAATTAATTCGACTTTTGCTGCTCAAAATCTATAGGTCTAGGCCTACATTGAATTCCGTATCTTCAAATTTTCTGAAAGCCTCTGCTTATTTCAACCGAGACGGCTCAGAGCCATCAGACGATAGGTCTCTTCCTCTGTCTTTACCACCATAGTACATGCGTTTGTCTGTTCCAGACTAGACTACTGCAACTCACTTCTTATGAGTCTCCCGAAACAACGTCTTTCCCCCTTCAATCGGTCTGAAATGTTTCAGCAAGGCTTGTAGCCCGACTCCCTTGCTTTGCGCATAGCTCTACAGATATGCTTGAAGTCTTGCACTGGCTTCCTATCACTGCATGCATCCATGCTGCCTCGCGGATGTGGCCCCTGTTTACTTACAGGAGCTCTGCTGCTCCACCCTGAGCGTCCAGCGCCGTGGTTCTCTCCGTTCCTCTAAGCAGGCTGAGCGTCTTGTTCCCCGATCACGGACATCTATTATGCAGCGCCGTGACTTTTCTGTTGCTGGCCCTGCAATCTGGAATGGGCTCCCTGTGGATCTACGCCTAGGCCTAATGCATAGAACCCTTGCGGCCACGTTCTTCTCTAACCTCAAGACTGCTCTCTATAGCCGGGGTTGGGTCGGGATCGAGCGCTTCAGAGTAGATAATCTTGAAGGGGTGCTCTATAAATCTCTGAAATGAATGAATGAATGAATGAATGAATAAGATCCTCTTTCTAGTCTCCAAAGCGCAGCTCAGCAATGCCCCGAAATATCTTTCTGACTATATAATTATGCGAAAGCTGTTATCTGCAACCTCATCTCGTTCCTGGCACTCTGCTGATTAGCTTAATCTTTTTGTTCCTAGGACTAGGACTGCTTTGGCTCAATGCCGGGCATTTGCTGTGGTTGGTCCCTCTACTTGGAATGACCTTCTGCTACAGGGCCTACTATCCTTCCCCCTGTAAGCTGGAAGCAATCCCCCCTTACACAATGTGTGTCGCCACAATTTTAAAAGTAGTATGGCAAAATGGGAATTTAGGGGTCTGGGGACGGAGTGCCCCTAAAAGCTGATGCTATTTGCATACATTCACAGTGTTTTGTGCCATTTTTCATAATCTAAAATACACGTTGAAATTGTTTAAAGTATTTTCTAGCTTTTAGCAGACAAAAAGTGGTATGGCAAAAATAAGTTGTTCCCATACCACCGTAAAAGTATACAAACGTTACAAACAGTATAAAATAATACCATTAATACCATAATACTCGATTACAGCCGACAGCCGATACATTGCAACATTTGACAGTTGAGTCAGCACTGTGTACAGCAACATCCATTTCACTGGGGGGGACTTTCCCCTCTGGCACAAATTGGAAGCAATCTGTTTCCATCCCCACCTACATAGTAGGCCCTGTTCTGCTAAACTAATCATCGGTCTCTTGCTCCTTAAAGACGTTTCTTTTTCCCTGGGGTTTTCGTGCTGAGAGCGACTCTGAATAGTTATTCTGAGACAGGCGCTATGTAAAGCTATAGATACGATACGCTACTGTCGATACATATCATATTTCTTCTGGAATGTATCTGTTAATTTCATCACTGAAAAGCCCATCCTCATTCATCCAGGGTTTGGACTGGCACTGTTAACTAACACATACTGTTATATTTAGCAGTGGCTGAGTGACCTATTTGTTTTCTTTTCAGATTATTTTGTATTTTTTTATATTTCAGTTTATTTTTTATGGTTTTTTGGTAACATTTTCTTTACAAACTTTACATTTATAATGATACACTGTGTGCCATGCTTTCAGTGATGAGCACTATAGTCTTTCGCAAATAGATTCAGAAATGCTTCAGTGACCACTGGACATGAACTCCAGGCTTCCCAGGCAGCCAGGCTGTTTTTTGCCTTTTAATTACTGGCAAAACTTGATACTGTGTCACATCCTGTAAAACAATGGATGACTGGCAGTGCTTTACATTTATCAGGACCAAGGGAATTTGAAAAATCATGAACTGCAATCAGGCAACTACTCTTTCCCGTGCCAAAATGGATTCAAAATTCATCAAGACTTTGTAAATTCTGGAAATATGCAACTGCCATAACGACAACATCAGTATCAACTGTTCTTATGGCAATTCTTTGGGAACCAGTGTGGGCAGCATGTTGAAACTTTCTTCATATTGTACTTTGTAAGAATGATTCCTTTACCAGAGTCAACCGACAGTCTGTTCCTTTCCTTTGTTCATTGGGCATTCATCAAGGAGAACACTCTTTCGATGTAACCATTGTGTCCAGAAACACAGAGCAAAAATTCTCAAATTTTAAGTAACTCAGAGAAAGAACTTGCATTTGGCAACTTTGGAAAAACGAATGCAGGAGACTTTCAAGGAACTGCTCATTCTTGCCTTGCATCAATAATTTCAGATTGTAGTATTGGTCAAACAAATAAGTAGATTAGACTGTTAGTCCTGTAGGGCCTGATGGGTAACTTAGGGACACCATGCATGTGTAAAGTTGTTAAAACCTGCCATGAAATAATAGCCCAATGCAATAAACATACAAAAAGCCGAACATTTTCCAGTTGTTTAGCTTTGCCTGCCAGACAGAGGAAACAAGGCCAACGAGGAAGACATGTCCTTCTTTTGCCGGACGTCTGGCAACCTTAGGTCTGGTCCAGCACAAAAAACCATGGAGCTAATTTCTGCAGGGAATCGACATACAGATCAAAAGTAACTTCTCGCAATGATCATACAAATGTGAGAACCAATAGCTCAACTTCTAAAACAGTATTCCAATATTGATATTGTACAAAAGAATTTCCCACTGTTTCCGCCATTCATCAAATGGCATTCGACCATCGTCTGACACCTCTTCACAGAAATTTGTGTAAGCTTGCCTAAGAGAAATATACAGAGAAGCGAGTACGTTTCACATGTGACACATGAATGAAAGCCTCTACAACCCCAGCAAAGTCACCCTCATCCCAAGTGGTTGTTACAAGGCTGATATACTAAGCGCCAATATTTACCCTTTTACAATTAGCGGGACAAATGGTTTTGACCCTGTTAAGCATTCTCTGACAAAATATACACTTTAATACTCCAATGAATAGTACCCACCCGAGAGAATTCCATTGCTGAGCAAATAAAAATCAAGTAAGTATATTCTTGATTAAACTGGTTTCAGACATCGTAAGACAAATATAACATCAATAGGAGAACAGCATTATTCCCACATAAGTTTTCCTCGTGTTATTGTCAATAAGAGTCAAGACCCTGTCATGAGACCCTGGGCGTAGGTCATAAGTAGTAGATTTCCTTGGTAAAACATGTCCTCGGTTAATCAGAACAGCTGTGAAGAGACCGGTATCAACCTGCCGTTATAGCTGGTCAGAGGCTGGGCTGTCAATGGGTAGATATCCCAGTTTCGTAGATTGCACACTTCGAGTGTCATTATGTTGACGAAGGCAAGCAGATGATAACAGCGCTAACTGAACGATTTACTCCCGAAATTGTTATAATAATTATCACTAATATAATATTGTAATATATTTTATAATTATAATTATTAACGACAGCGTAAACGGAATTAAAAACAAAGTTGGTAACCCATATCAACGCAAAAGCACGCAAAGGCATAGATATCATAAACCGCCATTAGTCCAATTGTGCACAACTTAGCCCAAAAGACGGCGTTGTCATCTTTTACAAAAGTGACTAAATTTCATTATTTACAAATATTTTCAAAGGTGTTAGTATATCAGGTTATTTTTTATATTTTTCGATATTTCAAAATAGAAAGTTTGTTGCTTGTACGTATAAGATGAACAATGCAGTAGTTTTCTGTCTTTTAGGCCTATTGCCCCCACTAACTATGTTGCAACGTTTCGTGTTCAATTTTACAATTATAGGGTACAACGTATTGTAACGTACGGCACGCAAAGTTTTACCGTACGCGTATTATACGTATTTTATCGTCCAAAATAAAATACGTATAATACGTACGGTCGCATCCTGCTGACATGTACCTTGCTTAGACTAACCTTACCGTATACCTTGCTTTAGCTTACCTTATTTTACTGTGTCTTACCCAACGTGCCTAACTTGATCATGGCTTGCCTTGCATTGATCAATTAGCCTAACACTCTAGCCTTAGGCCTATCTGTAATCATCCTACCTTATGTAAACCAATCAACGTTGGCGTGCAGCCTATACCTGACTTTTACTCTTTCGTGATTTGGTTTTCGTTGATTCGAAATCGAAACTGCACAACTTGATTAACGGAGGTCAGAGGAGGCTGCAGACGCGGGCGACCGATCCATCCATCAGTCAACGAAGACTTAGCAATCAGTCGTCTTAACATTTGACATTTCCATTTG
>JACEVL010001040.1:257500-260000 GCA_020284085.1 Aporrectodea caliginosa
AGTCAGAATAAAATCGTTAGACATATACAAGCATAAGCGTAGCTACATTGAGGCAAGAGGAGGCAGTTTATATACTGGAACTTCCATTGACTAATGACCCCAATGACCAGGATTTTGCCAATGGTCTGTAGAGTTGCCTCCTCTCATGGGCGTAGCCAGACAAAAATTTCGGAGGGGGTTTTAAGATTTCGGGGGTTTTCCATTGAAAATCGTCGCAATAGTCCAGGTTTTTGTATTTTGCATATAAAAGCATAATTATAAAAAATTGTTCGGAAACTTTGTTTGGAGGGGGGGGCGGTTGGACCCGTAAAACCACCCACTAAATACGCCCATGCCTCCTCTTGAATTTAGGCCTAAGTCTCGTTACGTGCCTGAATACAAGGTCGTTGTCGGTTCCATGGTTATCATTAACCTGATTTTTTGTGAATTTATATAGCGCAATTCACATTGTTAGCTTCGCTTATGGCGCCATTTAGGAGAGTGAAGATGGCGTGGTTTCACCTGCTATATGCAGATGAACACCATCTCTGCCGCCGTGGAGTGGATGAAGCGGATGGACTGATGGTGAGATACTCCGATGATCTGTCTCTGTCTATACCTTCGATGGTGCGTTCTTCTGTCCGCGTGTATCCTTCTCTTGCACTCTGTGCATAGGTCCATGTATTGTTCTTTATATCGTAATCGTAATCTCCAAACTTCTAGCGCGCCACTCGAAAGCCAAGCGCAGGGCACCAGCTTATTCAAGAGCTCTGCGTCTAGACAGAGGAGTTGTCCAAAAGAGTAGTCCGAGGGAGGTCCGAGTCCGGTTTCGAGAGGATCAGAGGATATATTTATGTCTCTATCCCTTTATTCTATCGTTCCTATAGATACGTGCGTCTCTCTACTCCGTGGAGTACAGTCATATCGAGAGATGACGGTATAGAACCAAAACGATTTAGAGTAATCAGTGGCGTAGGCAAGGGGGTTTGGGGGTTAAACCCCCCCCATTGGCTTAGAGGAAAAAATTTTTTTGCACCCAGCACGATGAAGTTTTAACAATATTCGCAATTTTTCGGTTGAAAACACAAATTACCGGTATTTTAAATCCCAAACCCCCCCCATCATAAATTCCTGGCTACGCCACTGAGAGTAATGTTAAAGGTATTATAATATAGGTCTTTATAGCTACGATGTTTAAACAATTTCGGAATGCCGCTTCTACAGCCTATATATATGGCTTGCAATACACTTCGACAAAATTAATACTAGCAGGAACACATGAAGAAGGCGACGATTGTAGGCCTATTATTGAAAAAAGTACGCATCGCAAGTGAGCTGGATCTATGTAAATTCGTGCGATACCAGATCCCGACGATCGGCCACGATACGGGAAGCTACAGGAAGTCCAGACGTTTCTGATTGCAGAAAGAAGGATAGAGAAAAGCGTCTCCAACGTAGAGACGCTTTTCTCTACAGGCATATGCGAAGAATTGACTAATCGAGTCTAGATAGGCTAGTATTATGTCATGCCACTTGGGTAGCAGTAACAGCCAACATTAAAAGCTCACGACTGTAGCACAGCATCTGCAAAAGAGTCACAGGTTACACGTTACAACTTACAGGTAACAGTTTCATTCAGAAATAGCTGGATAAATGCAATTCACGACTTCCTCCTGATAAGTCATTGTGGTTTTTTGGCAGATTCACACATAGGCGCTAGATAATTCGTCGTTATTGGCTGAGCCCGTTGAACTACACGCTGAGGTTGACAGTGGCGACTTATGTACAACACTGAGAGTGGACAGAAACTGGGAACGGATTTAAGTATCGCTTCCTAAAGACGGATTAATCATCTGAAGCATCTTGAACAGCTGTTTCTGTTGGGTCAATTTCGGACGACAGGAGGACGTCAGACAATGGTAAGAATCAATCAATCAATCAATCAATCAATCAATCAATCAATCAATCAATCAACTAATTAATCAATAAATCAATCAATCAATCAACCAATCAATCAATCAATCAATCAACCAGTCAATTTATCAATCAATCAATCAATCAATCAATCAATCAATCAATCAATCAATCAATCAATCAATCAATCAATCAATCAATCAATCAATCAATCAATCAATCAATCAATCAATCAATCAATCAATCAATCAATCAATCAATCAATCAATCAATCAAGCAATCAATCAGTCAGTCAGTCAATCAATCAATCAATCAATCAATCAATCAATTAATCAATCAATCAATCAATTAATCAATAAATCAATCAACCAATCAATCAATCAATCAGTCAATTTATTAATCAATCAATCAGGCAATCAATCAATCAATCAATCAATCAAACAATCAATTAATCAATCAATCAATCACAGTTTCATGACCATTGTCATCATTGTGATCTAATCTAGTGTAATCTAAAAACATCAACAGCGTCCTTATCGAGACACAAGTCTAACACAATCAGTCTATGGAGGCTTCAGATCGATTTATAGTAATATAGTATCAGCTG
>JACEVL010001040.1:265000-282500 GCA_020284085.1 Aporrectodea caliginosa
ATTTCGTTAACGTAGTTCAAACACATCGCTGACGTATCACCTTCAGCATGTGGAATGATTGAAGTTTTTTGTAGAAAGACGGTAGTAACTGACTCATTGCAGAGACTAAATGTTAAACAGTTTCTCGCTTTACATAACAGATACAAATCAATTAATCAAATTTACTCGATTAATTAAGGCGCGAAGATAACAAATGAAACCATGAGAGAGAGAGAGAGAGAGAGAGAGAGAGAGAGAGAGAGAGAGAGAGAGAGAGAGAGAGAGAGAGAGAGAGAGAGAGAGAGAGAGAGAGAGAGAGAGAGAGAGAGAGAGAGAGAGAGAGAGAGAGAGAGAGAGAGAGAGAGAGAGAGAGAGGACGGGTCAAGAGAATATGGAAAACATCATCAGAAAGAGAAGATTGAAGTCTATGGGGCAAGTGTGGCGTATGGATGAAGATAGAAGAGCCAAACAAGTGCTGTCCTGGAATTCTGGAGGGAGAAGGAAGAGAGGAAGACCATGGAAGAACTGGCCGGGAACCATCAGTGACGACTTGAGTTATCTGGAGATGTCATGGGAGGAGGTGAAGCAGTTGGCGAAGAACAGAGACGAGTGGAGGAGATGCGTTGCCCAATGTGCAGACCTATACTGCATGCACGGGAAGGACTAAGTTCTAAGTAAGTAATCGAAGTTAAGTTTTGGAGATTAATTGATTAATTTTTTGATTCTGTACCAGCCCATATATATATATATATATATATATATATAAAAAATGTGTGTGTGCGACTGTGCGTGTGTGTGCGTGCGTGTGTGTGGGGCGGGGGTGTATGCGTTTATTAAGCGCCACTATCTAATAACAAAGCATCCATCGATGGTGCTGAGCAATTGTGAGTGAAGGACTTGCTCAAAGTCCGTATACACACTGCAGTAACCGTCTCAGAAGAGGCTCGAAGTTCGACTCTCCGCGTTACCAGGCGAGCTCTCTAACCATTTCGGCTATAGTCCCAAACCCACAATATATATTGTAGGACCTTCTCGTTCTCTCCTATGCTCTTTTCTCACCTTAAAACCAGGGGTGCAAAAAACCAAACTTTTTCCAAAATGAAAAGTTTTTTTGGTTTTATTTGGTTTTTTTGGTTTTTTGTTTTTGAGATTTTTCTATTTCGGATCATAAAACTCATAAAAATGGCATAATACCGTTCAAATTAATCAGATGCATATAAAGGAAATTGACTAGAACAGTAGAACCGTAGAATGTCCTAAAACAAAGTTAACAAAGACCATATATACAACAATTGCCAAGAGAGTTGAAGAGACGACATTTTTGGCATTTATAATTTTGAAATTTGTAAAAAACAAAAACAAAAATTTGTGGTTTTTTGGGGGTTTTTTAAACCAAAAAACCTGCTTAAAACTGTTCTTCTTGGCCGTGCTCGAGTCAGGAGCGCCTCTGAGTAGTTTTCTTGAAGGGGCGCCACACAAATGTTCGAAATGAATGAATGAATGAATTGTAGGCCTATGCTATAGATATTATAAATGCATAATACATACATTTATAAATATGGTTTGGGTCAAAGCTATATATTTTTTTATTATATATAATATACATGTATTTATTATATAAACTATATATATAAAGTATATACTATAGTAGTAGTTGCAGTTTAACGGCACTCTGTGATAACAAAGATCATTAGCGTCGCCCTCCTCCTTTATCAAGGTTTGGGACTGGCACTGTCAGAGTACGAGCAGTGGCGGAGTTATATACATACATACATATATATATATATATATATATTATAAATTACATGTAGCATATATGCAGTATAATGAGTATATATGGCTTCAGATGCATGGATATGTCTGCAGGCGAGATTTCCCCCCGTTCTGCTCCTGACATCCGTCAAATTCAGAACTGCCTGCAATGGATGGGGGAACGAGAGCTGTTGAGGATCGAACTTTGATTCGATCTGCTTAACGCAATCGATGTTTCCACAAAAGCCGAGTAATTCGACGGGAATCCGGATGCATGGAGATAATTATGTTCCACGGACAAATGCACGGAATGCGGCGACGACGGAGTCCCTGACGGACGGAAGGGGATTCAATAACACCGGGTGGGATGCATGGAGGGATATAATAAAATATTATACGCTGCTATAGGCATCTCTCTCTCTCTCTCTCTCTCTCTCTCTCTCTCTCTCTCTCTCTCTCTCTCTCTCTCTCACACACACACACACACACTCTGACTCTCTCTCTCTGTCAATATATATATATATGTGTATTATATATGTAATATATATAATATATACAATTTATTCGTACCCAACGTCTGTCTGTCTGTCTGTCTGTGTCTGTCTGTCTGTGTCTCTCTCTCACACACACGAACACACACACGCACACACACACATATGCTTATCAATATGTACTTGGATTATACCGTAGGAACACGGTAGCCGATTAGTTAGAGCCTGTTAACGCGGCGAGTATAGACCTATACATGTGTTCGAGTCTCCTCTTCAGTTTTAGTATAGTTTTTTGCAATTTTTCATTGATTCTGTTGTCATTTCAGCTGAATGCGCGCTTTGACCCATGAATTGAGCGCTAAGAACATTCCATTTTGATCGTGAATAATTGCGAAGTGTCGAAGCATAAAGCTACAATGCCTACTCGTTCTGAAACATTTTCAATTATGAAAAATTGCAAAAAACTATACTAAAACTGTAAAAAAAGTTAAAACAAATGTGTACTGTTAAACAATTCCGCACCACAATATACCATTAGAAAGTTGGTTCAGAGCTGAATCGAATGACATAGCCTACTATGAGTTGAAATATCTCGAAGGCTAAAAAAGTTATTAGTGTTTAACCGTTTTCAGACTCGACATGTCGCGAACCAGAGGAAATGGTTAAAAGTTAATAACTTCTACAAATATGGGCATATTCTGAAAATTAATACATCGTTTTATTCAGTATTAAGAGCTCTATCCATCGTTGTATTGAATTACAATTAATTAGTTTTCAATTAAAATATTTTACAAGAAACCCTGCAATTTTCTCGAAAAAATGCTATTTTTCGTAACTTTGGCCCTCTGGGGGCAGCGGAAGACATTAATATTTTTAAAACGTTTTTCGACATTTTTTGACCCCATACCATTAGGCAACTTTTGGTTGCTATTACGTTTCGAATTTCTAATTTTCGCTTTTTTCACACCACCCTATTCTCCATGCTCATCCCTGATTATTATGCAGCAATATACAGTCCTACAATTTATTTTTACACAACGCCGCAAAACGGCTGACGTCAGGAACTGATGATCATGATAATAGGCCTACAAACTAGGCTTTTATCAATATTTACAGGGTAATTATTATAAACGATCAGTTGCCGGACAGTATGGGACGGTACTCAGTACACTTGAGTTATCGGGTGTGTATAAATCGTCACCAAACGACGATGAGACAAGTTGTCTTGAGCCTGAGGGCGTCTATAGCAGATGAATGGTCCATCCGAGTCCACAACAGAATGGCCGACACCCTCGCTTATCCATCTACATTAAGAACCAATAACACACAGAACTGGAAAGTCCTTATTTTTAATACCGTGCGACTGTTTGGAGCGCGGCCCTCTGGCGGACAGGAAGGTATCGCGTCTTGTTTACACAACAAATGCATTCAGTTTGTTATACTTATGTAGGAGAAAATCGACGAATGAGTGTGTTTGCGGAGTGAAAACATTGCCTGTGGAGATTTAAAACAACATGTTTATTATCAGGCACAAAAACTGAAGTGTAGCGACATCTGTGGGTAAGGAAGCAACCGGATATACAATTATATGCGTATGTTTTCATTCCTCTATAAATAGATGTCCTGCAGCTACATCTGCAGATGTCATACATCCAGTCCCATGCCTGGATAAAGGAGGAGGGCGACGCTAATGATCTTTGTTATCGCACAGCGTCGTTAAATTGAAACTACTACTATACTTATGCAGGAAGCAGTTGATGCTATTGAGACAAGCCATCTAAATACTGGAAAGGAAAAAGTAACTAGTTACCTGCAAAGCGTTACTTTAGAAAAAAGTAACTATTAACTCATTACAGTTACTTTGAAGAAGTAACTAAGTATTTTTTAATTACTTTAAGTGGGAATGTTAACTTGAATTTTCAGCTCCCCGATGATGAAATTAGACTTTGGATTGACGAATAAAAGGAGAGTTCAGAGATATGAGCACAAACCGAAATGTCGGAGATCACTTCAGCCCATATGAACCAAAAATTTGCAGGCTGATGATAAAACACCTTTTATAATATTTATTGCGTCATAATCGAACTAGATGATACGAACATATAATTATGGTGATTTAAAAGTAACTTAAAGTAACTAAATTTTGTGCGATACCGTTACCTCATAAAAGTAATCAGTTACTAATTAGTTACTCAAAAAGTTACCGCAAAAAGTAACGCGTTACAGTAACGCGTTACAAGTAAGACATTAACGCACAACATTGTGGTTCTCATTGGCCTATACTTGTAAGTGCGTGTAAAATAACTGTCGAAGAGAAGCCAATAGGCCTACAGAAGATGGCTATCAGCGGTAGTGGTGATTAAATTGCTCATCGACAGGTGGCGGATCTCCAAGTTTAACACCAAAGCATATTTTGGAGAATATAATATTACCAACCGATACGCTCGCTAGGTTACCATAAAATGCGTGAAACACGATGCAAATCGTCGATTATTGGCTAATCAAAGCGTAGGCTAATTATATAGGTGACGGTATGTCACTCTTGCGTGGTGTATCTTAGGGCCTATACGTGAGTTGGCTTGTCTCAAATCAGAGGAGTCGGTTCTGATAATTACCGGAGGGATCCGGCTGACTTTAAACCAATGGGACTCGGCTGACTGGTTCAATTCGCTGTGGCTGATGGAAAAACAATGTGAAGTAAATTAGCCTAATTCTGGAAGGCAGCACGAATTAGCATTGATCACGAAGTCAGAAAAATTAGCACAACGAAGACTGATGTCTTCCTATATTTATGTAATATATATGTATGTGTGTAGGGCCTATGTATGTATGAGCACTTGTTTTAGCGTCCCTTCAAGATTTCTACTCAGAGGCGCTCCCGACTACAGCGCGGACACTGAATCGGAGTTTCACGCCGAAGCGCATGAGCAATTGCGAGTGAAGGACTTGCCCAGGGTCCCTATACGCTGCGGCTTGAGGTGGATTCGAACCCACAACCCTCCGGCTGCAAGGCACCGAACATACCCCTACACCACCGCGCCCCACAAGCCTATAATAAGCCTATAATAAGCCTATGATAATCGAAGTGTAGTGTAACTGTAACAGAAGAAGCGCAGTCCGTTAAGGTAGCCTAATCGCCATCGTGCCAACCATTGGCGTGACACGCAATCGAATGGGCAGCGGGGGTAAAGGACCTCACCCGATCGATGCATTTGACAAGTGAGCAAGGTCGAGGCCGCGGTTTCATTAATAAAACGTGTACATTTGCATGTAACCGTTGATATATATACATATAATATCTAGCCTATATATATGATGTGTGTGTGCGAGCGAGAGAGAGAGAGAGAGAGAGAGAGAGAGAGAGACAGAGAGACAGAGACAGAGAGACAGACAGACAGACAGACAGACAGACAGACAGACAGAGACAGAGACAGAGACAGAGACAGAGACAGAGACAGACAGACAGAGACAGAGACAGAGACAGAGACAGAGACAGACAGAGAGAGTTGCTTGGAGTCTGCAAATGAGGGCTTGGACCAGTCCTCTCCCTAACCGACTAATCTTCCCAGCGACAGTGCACGCTCAGTGTACTCATTCAATAACTTAGTTCGATAGGGGCGCTACAGGAATAGAAATCTCGGAGGAGTATCTTTCAGCTCTTGCCCGGATTTGAACCCTGACCTTTAAAGTGACAGTCCTGAGCCCTAACGACTAGACTAGACAATCGAGCACCCTCGTATCACGATTCATTACAAAATATGGGACACTTAACCAATTGGCAATTAGTGCAATTAGATATCAATGGGTCGTTGTGTAAACCAACGTTATTGTTATGGCTTAATAAAATACAGCCCGTAAAAACAAAGTTTTTTACTATATCCATCTAGTATCCTATAATAGTGGGGGCAATAAAAGACAGAAAACTACTGCATTGTTCATCTTATACGTACAAGCAACAAACTTTCTATTTTGAAATATCGAAAAATATAAAAAATAACCTGATATACTAACACCTTTGAAAATATTTGTAAATAATGAAATTTAGTCACTTTTGTAAAAGATGACAACGCCGTCTTTTGGGCTAAGTTGTGCACAATTGGACTAATGGCGGTTTATGATATCTATGCCTTTGCGTGCTTTTGCGTTGAAATGGGTTACCAACTTTGTTTTTAATTCCGTTTACGCTGTCGTTAATAATTATAATTATAAAATATATTACAATATTATATTAGTGATAATTATTATAACAATTTCGGGAGTAAATCGTTCAGTTAGCGCTGTTATCATCTGCTTGCCTTCGTCAACATAATGACACTCGAAGTGTGCAATCTACGAAACTGGGATATCTACCCATTGACAGCCCAGCCTCTGACCAGCTATAACGGCAGGTTGATACCGGTCTCTTCACAGCTGTTCTGATTAACCGAGGACATGTTTTACCAAGGAAATCTACTACTTATGACCTACGCCCAGGGTCTCATGACAGGGTCTTGACTCTTATTGACAATAACACGAGGAAAACTTATGTGGGAATAATGCTGTTCTCCTATTGATGTTATATTTGTCTTACGATGTCTGAAACCAGTTTAATCAAGAATATACTTACTTGATTTTTATTTGCTCAGCAATGGAATTCTCTCGGGTGGGTACTATTCATTGGAGTATTAAAGTGTATATTTTGTCAGAGAATGCTTAACAGGGTCAAAACCATTTGTCCCGCTAATTGTAAAAGGGTAAATATTGGCGCTTAGTATATCAGCCTTGTAACAACCACTTGGGATGAGGGTGACTTTGCTGGGGTTGTAGAGGCTTTCATTCATGTGTCACATGTGAAACGTACTCGCTTCTCTGTATATTTCTCTTAGGCAAGCTTACACAAATTTCTGTGAAGAGGTGTCAGACGATGGTCGAATGCCATTTGATGAATGGCGGAAACAGTGGGAAATTCTTTTGTACAATATCAATATTGGAATACTGTTTTAGAAGTTGAGCTATTGGTTCTCACATTTGTATGATCATTGCGAGAAGTTACTTTTGATCTGTATGTCGATTCCCTGCAGAAATTAGCTCCATGGTTTTTTGTGCTGGACCAGACCTAAGGTTGCCAGACGTCCGGCAAAAGAAGGACATGTCTTCCTCGTTGGCCTTGTTTCCTCTGTCTGGCAGGCAAAGCTAAACAACTGGAAAATGTTCGGCTTTTTGTATGTTTATTGCATTGGGCTATTATTTCATGGCAGGTTTTAACAACTTTACACATGCATGGTGTCCCTAAGTTACCCATCAGGCCCTACAGGACTAACAGTCTAATCTACTTATTTGTTTGACCAATACTACAATCTGAAATTATTGATGCAAGGCAAGAATGAGCAGTTCCTTGAAAGTCTCCTGCATTCGTTTTTCCAAAGTTGCCAAATGCAAGTTCTTTCTCTGAGTTACTTAAAATTTGAGAATTTTTGCTCTGTGTTTCTGGACACAATGGTTACATCGAAAGAGTGTTCTCCTTGATGAATGCCCAATGAACAAAGGAAAGGAACAGACTGTCGGTTGACTCTGGTAAAGGAATCATTCTTACAAAGTACAATATGAAGAAAGTTTCAACATGCTGCCCACACTGGTTCCCAAAGAATTGCCATAAGAACAGTTGATACTGATGTTGTCGTTATGGCAGTTGCATATTTCCAGAATTTACAAAGTCTTGATGAATTTTGAATCCATTTTGGCACGGGAAAGAGTAGTTGCCTGATTGCAGTTCATGATTTTTCAAATTCCCTTGGTCCTGATAAATGTAAAGCACTGCCAGTCATCCATTGTTTTACAGGATGTGACACAGTATCAAGTTTTGCCAGTAATTAAAAGGCAAAAAACAGCCTGGCTGCCTGGGAAGCCTGGAGTTCATGTCCAGTGGTCACTGAAGCATTTCTGAATCTATTTGCGAAAGACTATAGTGCTCATCACTGAAAGCATGGCACACAGTGTATCATTATAAATGTAAAGTTTGTAAAGAAAATGTTACCAAAAAACCATAAAAAATAAACTGAAATATAAAAAATACAAAATAATCTGAAAAGAAAACAAATAGGTCACTCAGCCACTGCTAAATATAACAGTATGTGTTAGTTAACAGTGCCAGTCCAAACCCTGGATGAATGAGGATGGGCTTTTCAGTGATGAAATTAACAGATACATTCCAGAAGAAATATGATATGTATCGACAGTAGCGTATCGTATCTATAGCTTTACATAGCGCCTGTCTCAGAATAACTATTCAGAGTCGCTCTCAGCACGAAAACCCCAGGGAAAAAGAAACGTCTTTAAGGAGCAAGAGACCGATGATTAGTTTAGCAGAACAGGGCCTACTATGTAGGTGGGGATGGAAACAGATTGCTTCCAATTTGTGCCAGAGGGGAAAGTCCCCCCCAGTGAAATGGATGTTGCTGTACACAGTGCTGACTCAACTGTCAAATGTTGCAATGTATCGGCTGTCGGCTGTAATCGAGTATTATGGTATTAATGGTATTATTTTATACTGTTTGTAACGTTTGTATACTTTTACGGTGGTATGGGAACAACTTATTTTTGCCATACCACTTTTTGTCTGCTAAAAGCTAGAAAATACTTTAAACAATTTCAACGTGTATTTTAGATTATGAAAAATGGCACAAAACACTGTGAATGTATGCAAATAGCATCAGCTTTTAGGGGCACTCCGTCCCCAGACCCCTAAATTCCCATTTTGCCATACTACTTTTAAAATTGTGGCGACACACATTGTGTAAGGGGGGATTGCTTCCAGCTTACAGGGGGAGGATAGTAGGCCCTGTAGCAGAAGGTCATTCCAAGTAGAGGGACCAACCACAGCAAATGCCCGGCATTGAGCCAAAGCAGTCCTAGTCCTAGGAACAAAAAGATTAAGCTAATCAGCAGAGTGCCAGGAACGAGATGAGGTTGCAGATAACAGCTTTCGCATAATTATATAGTCAGAAAGATATTTCGGGGCATTGCTGAGCTGCGCTTTGGAGACTAGAAAGAGGATCTTATTCATTCATTCATTCATTCATTCATTTCAGAGATTTATAGAGCACCCCTTCAAGATTATCTACTCTGAAGCGCTCGATCCCGACCCAACCCCGGCTATAGAGAGCAGTCTTGAGGTTAGAGAAGAACGTGGCCGCAAGGGTTCTATGCATTAGGCCTAGGCGTAGATCCACAGGGAGCCCATTCCAGATTGCAGGGCCAGCAACAGAAAAGTCACGGCGCTGCATAATAGATGTCCGTGATCGGGGAACAAGACGCTCAGCCTGCTTAGAGGAACGGAGAGAACCACGGCGCTGGACGCTCAGGGTGGAGCAGCAGAGCTCCTGTAAGTAAACAGGGGCCACATCCGCGAGGCAGCATGGATGCATGCAGTGATAGGAAGCCAGTGCAAGACTTCAAGCATATCTGTAGAGCTATGCGCAAAGCAAGGGAGTCGGGCTACAAGCCTTGCTGAAACATTTCAGACCGATTGAAGGGGGAAAGACGTTGTTTCGGGAGACTCATAAGAAGTGAGTTGCAGTAGTCTAGTCTGGAACAGACAAACGCATGTACTATGGTGGTAAAGACAGAGGAAGAGACCTATCGTCTGATGGCTCTGAGCCGTCTCGGTTGAAATAAGCAGAGGCTTTCAGAAAATTTGAAGATACGGAATTCAATGTAGGCCTAGACCTATAGATTTTGAGCAGCAAAAGTCGAATTAATTTTTTTTTATTTCTCAGAATGTTAGTATATCAGGTTATTATCAGCTTTGTTTCCTGATTCTAAAAATGTCTTTCTTTTGCTTGTACTCCCAATTTGAACAATTCTACACTAAGAAAACCAACTAATAATGCGTCTTATGAAGCAGTTACCTCTACAAATATATAGTCCGCGTTCATTTTACAACATAGCGTGCGTTTAATGAGGCAGCGCACCCGTTTTTGTTGCGGCCAATGGCAACGCTGGCCAATGGCAACGCTGCGTATGGGAAAAGGGGATTCCCCGATTCGAAAAGTTGAGTCCCCGATTCTATAAGCTTGCCTTTTTGGGGGAGCTGAAATTTTTACAGAATGAAATGTCTCCGAGGGCGAGTCTATCTGCCAAGTTTCATGACGATTGAATGATTGTAAGTGATCGAATTAGTCGTCGAAAGATTTGACTTTTTAGCCTGTGGCTCAAACATAGTTACAAGATTTCCGTAAGTTAAACTAGATGGATAAAAAGAACCAATAGTAAAACAAAGTTTTTTACTATATCCATCTAGTATCCTATAATCCGTCATATTAAGCAGTTACCTCTACAAATATATAGCATTTTACAACATAGCGTCCGCTTAATCAAGCACCGCTCCCGTTTCTGTTGCAGCGAATGGCAACGCTGGCCAATCACAAAGCTCCGTGTCGGAAAAGGGGATTCCCCGATTCGAAAAGTTTAGTCCCCGATTCTATAAGCTAGCCTTTTTTGGGGAGCTGAAATTTTGATAGAATGAAGTGTGTGCGAGGGCGAGTCTGTGTGCCAAGTTTCATGACGATTGAATGATTGTAAGTGATCGAATTAGTCGTCGCAAGATTTGACTATTTAGCCTGTGACTCAAGCAAGCAAACATTCAAGCAAGCAAACATTCAAGCAAGCAAGATTCCCGCAAGTTAAACTAGATGGATAAAAAGAGAATTTAATTTATATGGAATAAAAACTTATATAGCGCATAACTTTTCACATTTAATTACAATATAAATGTATAGTGCTCAGCGCACACATGCAATATGCATACATTGTAAATGCCAGTGGTCAAATATATCCAGATTAATGCAGATTTTGCACAAACAAAAAACAGATACTCAGACGAAAGAAGCCATAAAACCGAGAACTAGTAAAAAATATCCAGCTGGGGCAACATTGACGAACGAGAAAGAAAACAAGGCGTTCGCATAGCACACAAGAGTTCGCGTGGAACACAAGAGTTCGCATAGCACACAAGAGTTCGCATGGAACACAGAGTTCGCATAGCACACAAGAGTTCGCATGGAACACAAGAGTTCGCATGGAACACAAGAGTTCGCATGGAACACAAGAGTTCGCATGGAACACAAGAGTTCGCATGGAACACAAGAGTTCGCATGGAACACAAGAGTTCGCATAGAACACAAGAGTTCGCATCGCACACAAGAGTTCGCATGGAACACAAGAGTTCGCATGGAACACAAGAGTTCGCATAGCACACAAGAGTTCGCATGGAACACAAGAGTTCGCATGGAACACAAGAGTTCGCATCGCACCCAAGAGTTCGCTTGGAACACAAGAGTTCGCATGGAACACAAGAGTTCGCATGGAACACAAGAGTTCGCATCGCACCCAAGAGTTCGCTTGGAACACAAGAGTTCGCATGGAACACAAGAGTTCGCATGGAACACAAGAGTTCGCATCGCACCCAAGAGTTCGCTTGGAACACAAGAGTTCGCATGGAACACAAGAGGTCGCATGGAACACAAGAGTTCGCATAGCACCCAAGAGTTCGCATGGAACACAAGAGTTCGCATAATCGCATGGATGCAATTTTGCGTGATTACTCGCTGTGCAAACATTTCGCTGTCTCGCGTCAGATCTGTGACAACACGGACCGACGACAATGCGCTGTGTATAATGGCAGGTCGTCAAAGTGTCGCGCTGGCATCTCCCACTTCCCGTTGTTCTAGTCTGCCGCTCTTTGCTGCTTCAATTCGATGGCTTCTGACTCCTGGTGACAGACTCGAGAGTTACTGCTGACGTCTGTGGGGGCAGTAGTTGGAGTAGCTTCTGTTTAACGACCTTGGGGCATAACAAAGATGATTAGCGTCGTCGCCCTCCTCCTTTCTACAGGCTTGAGGCTGGCATCGCCAGAAAACTGCAGTGGCTCTGTTGTCCTCCCATTTATAGGTCTTCCCTCTCCTCCCTTTTTCGTTCCATCCTCTCTTCCCTACATCCCTCTATCCTCTCCGCACTTTTTCGTTCCATCTTCTCCTCCTTTCTTCCCTCTATCCTCTCCTCCCTTTTTCGATCCATCCTCTCCTCCCTTTTTCGTTCCATCCTCTCTTCCCTACATCCCTCTATCCTCTCCTCCCTTTTTCGTTCCACCTTCTCCTCCTTTCTTCCCTCTATCCTCTCCTGCCTTTTTCGTTCCATCCTCTCCTTTCTTCTTCCCTCTATCCTCCCTTCTTTCCTCTATCCTCTCCTCTCTTCTTCGCTCTATCCTCCCCTTACTGTTTGTTTGTTGGTCCATCTGTCTGTCTGCTTGCCTGCCTGCCTGTGGATCCGTCCGTCTGCTTGTCTGTCTGTCTGCCTGCCTGTTTGTTTGTTGGTCCATCTGTCTGTCTGTCTGCCTGTCTGTCTGTCTGTCTGTCTGCTTGCTTGCGGGCCTGTAGATCCGTCCGTCTGTTTGCCTGTTTGTCTGTCTGTCTCTCTCTCTCTCTCTGTATGTCTGCTTTTCTGTCGATCCGTCCGTCTGCCTGTGTCTCTCTGTCTGCCTATATTTCTGTCGTTCTGTCTGACTGTCTGTTCATCTGTCTGTCTGCCTGTCCACGAAGAGCAGAGATAACAAAGAGACTGAGATTGAGACGAAGGATGCACTATGGTGACAAAGGACATTCCCGTCAAGTGATGATGTGGGTCCACTGTCAAATAACGGCCACTGACTGCATCGATGTATGCAATGCATGTGTGCTGTCCATTAAGGCTGGGCAACGACCAATACACATGTAGTCGTTCACACAGTACCCATCACCACCCCAACCCCATCCATTCCTGCTCTACATCATCGCTCACTGTAGACACGAAGACGCGGCCAGTAGAGCCTTAAGAGACATACTGTGTTGTATTACACAGACTCCGATACACTGCCCCATACCTCTGTGTAATTATAAGACGTACAGACAGACAGACAGAGACAGAAACAGAGACAGAGAGAGAGAGAGAGAGAGAGAGAGAGAGAGAGAGAGAGAGAGAGAGAGAGAGAGAGAGAAGAGAGACAGAGACAGACAGACAGACAGACAGAGACAGAAACAGAGACAGACAGACATACAGAGAGACAGAGAGAGAGAGAGAGACAGAGACAGAGAGAGAGAGAGAGACAGAGAGAGAGAGAGAGAGAGAGAGAGAAGAGAGACAGAGACAGACAGACAGACAGACAGACAGACATACAGACAGAGACAGAGACAGAGAGAGTCAGAGACTACGTAGCAGCTGTGTAATATTACGTGGAGTCGATCATTGGATGTAAATTGGGTTACAGAATACAGACGTCGACTGGTAAACATTTACACGACACTGGACTATAGTACAGATGAAGTCGTCTTTGCTTATTATAGAGGTCCACTCTGTCTTCCTTCTGTGCAGAACTACGTATTGGAAAACCCCGATGTCTCCAGTCTTCTGACATTTCTTTCCATCACAAGTTGTCTTATTCCGTGAACCTGAATTTACGTAGGCCTACATGTGTGATAACAAAGCTCAGCTCACCGAGTTTTAAATACATATTTAAGTATATATATATATATATATATATATATATATATGCATATGCATATACATATACATGTACAATACAAATATATATGGATATACAATTATACATTATACATATGTGCTTATCTGTCTGTCTGTCTGTCTGTCTGTGTGTCTGTGTGTCTGTCTTTCTGTCTTTCTGTCTTTCTGTCTTTCTGTCTGACTGATTGTCACTCAGCTCAGCAAGTTTAAATACCTTTTTAAGTGTTTGTATATATGCTATGTATGCTTATACATGTTACATGCATATGTGAATAAATGTAGACTTGGAGGCATTCGCTCGCCTTGTAGGCATTGTATGGGGCGTATGGAGCTGCATCTATGAGAACGTAAACCGTGGACGGATCGACAATGACGAGTAATTCTGTCCGGTAATCAGTCTCCACTGCCACACCTTTGTTGTATCCTCTGCAGAGGCTGTTTCCAGACACTCTCATTCTTCTCCGATGTCTGCATTTGTTCGTTAGCATTTTCTGTCTGTCTGTGTCTCTGCCTGTTTGTCTGTCTGTGTCTGTCTGTCAGCCTGCTTGCCTGTATGCCTACCTGTCTGCCTGCTTCACTTATTGTGTTTCTGTCTGTTTGCCTCTCTGTCTGTCTGCTTGCCTGTCTGTCAACCTGCCTACCTACATGTGTGCCTACCTGTCTGCCTGCTTGCCTGACTGTCTGTCTGTTTGCCTCTCTGTCTGTCTGTCAACCTGCCTGTCTGTCTGACTACCTGTCTGTTTGACTGACTATATGTCTTTCTATTTGCCTGGCGGTCTGTTTGCCTATCTGTCTGCCTACCTGTTTGCCTACCTGTTTGCCTGTCTGCCAGCTTGGCGGTCTGTCAGTGCGAATTTGCAGTGTCTGCTGTTAATGTGATTTCCTGGACGTCGTTCGAAGTTTTCGTCTCTCCTGCAGTTCTTGACATTTTCCAGAATTCGTGAAACTCGGGTTTCAGTGGAACGTCCATTGACGATTTGTCACAGCCGGCGTGGGCGTCTCTCCATCTAAGATTCATTTACGATTTTTTTGCCAAGCTATGATTTGTTTTCGCTGCTCTGGTTATTGACCGTTTCTACATCTATAAGCGCAGCTGCTGTGGTTTCTTTTCGTCTAATAAATACATGAAGATATGATCAGATGATTCCGCAGCGAATTCTAATGAGCCAGTAACGGTTTCAGATTCGGATATATATGTCTATTTCTTATGACTTTCGTATACGTCTTGTAGTATGTGCTTCCATTCGTAATTAGTCTTTTTATGATCTCTGAGCTATGCGCGTTTTTACATGGCCAGTCATTGCTCGTATACTGCGTCTCCGCACAGTTAATTCTTCAATTCAATTGGAAGGAAAGACGCCGCATGAGAATTATAGTGTTCTATCTGCAGTTTTGTTTACATTGAAGTTAGACACACTGTCCGATTCAGGGTAATTTGTTCTATCTTCGTGCAAAATGGCGCTTGTTGAAATGGTGCCTTTGCTGGGAAAAGAACAGAAGTATTTTATTCTATTTGCATATTCTTACCAACTGATAGGTATTATAATATTCTATGTGAACCACAACCAATTATATTCCAGAGATTTAATCACGTGGATATTACAGAACACGCTGTTTCTTGATTATAATACACATGGTTCAGGATTATCGTGTTCTATTACGGTCACGTGGTGTGAACGGCAAACTGTGATTCGCACATGCATATAGAACATTATAATAGTGAGCGTGTTCCGTTACAGAAGGATAATCAAAAAAATATTACATAAAGAGACAAAATGGAGAGACTAATTCGAAAATAATGCACATATAGGGCCTATACAATGATAGCAAGTATCACAGTTAAAAATGATATTACAAAAATAGCTTTTTCTCTAGAATTATTATATAATGTACTTTTATAAATAATTACAGCGACAGTCATAATTCATTTCGCTAATAATTATAATGTTCCATGTAATGACGAATCATCATAACATTTAATTGTATAGAGCTATTTCTGTAATATTTTGTTCTATTTGAACAAATTCCAAAATTTGCCTTCAAATTATGTTTTCTTATGCAAGAGGCTTCAATCGTCGTGATTGCTTAAAAGTGTCGATGTCCACATAAATGTTTTCTAAACATTCTTTCTCTATTTTGTCCCACCAAAGAGTTTTCAGTACTAAATTCAAAGTCACTAAACTTTCTTTTTCGATTTTCTCCGTTTCACCAAAAGTGCGCATAGAACAGTCTACTTCTCATGCGGCGAAGAGTCGTCACACAGGATTTATTACCAACGAGAAATAGTTATCGGCATTGAGGACCTGAATGTTGCATCATCATCATCATCGTCATCATCATCGTCATCGTCGTCATCATCATCATCATGGTCGTCGTCGTCGTCGTCATCATCATCATCATCATCATCATCATCATCATCATCATCAGTTCATGAGGCCTGCCATTAGGCGGCGATGGGTACGAATAGATGATCTTCACAGTCTTCAGTACCTTGTCATGTCCAGTAATTTCGTCGAAACAGATATGTTATCGTTTAGACTTCGTCATAGAACGACCGTATAACGTACAGTGCAGTTTCAAAATGCTTCTGATTGAAATGCTTGTAAGCTTAGAATTAAGAAACTTGAGTCTCTTGAGAGGCACTTGACTGGCCCAGTTAGCTACATTGGTTAGAGCGCAGACCCCTATGTGTCCGATGCGCCTATGTGCGTAGGCCTAAGGATCGCGGTTCGCCTCCCAATGCTGGCTTATTTCCTAGCTTTGAATCTCGGGCTATAGCACGGTCCGTACACGGGGACCTTTATTTAAAAGGCGTGGCATCCATTCAAACAGGTGGTGAAGGATCTCACCCGATCAGTTCATTGAAAAACAAGCAAAGTCAAGACAATACCGTCGCTATATAAAAACGTGTTTATGTCAGTCTTGTTGTCAAGACCTGAAACCTCAAGACCAAGACCATGGCCAAGACTTTCAACCTCAAGACCAAGACCTTTGGTCTCAAGACAAATAGCTTTGGTCTCAAGACCAAGACCAAGACTTTGAACCTCAAGACCAAGACCTTTGGTCTCAAGACAAATAGCTTTGGTCTCAAGACCAAGACCAAGACTTTGAACCTCAAGACCAAGACCTTTGGTCTCAAGACAAATAGCTTTGGTCTCAAGACCAAGGCCAAGACTTTGAACCTCAAGACCAAGACCTTTGGTCTCAAGACAAATACATTTGGTCTCAAGACCAAGACCAAGACTTTAAACCTCAAGACGAAGACAAAGACTCTGAAAAATTACAATTATATCCAGACTTCTATTCCTTACTAAAAATTTGTCAAGTCGGACAACCTGCTATTTTGCCTGACCAACAAGAATCGTATCCGTCCGTAGATATTCGTTGTTTGACACAAATTATTAAATCCATTAATTATGTCAACAAAATAGGGGGAAGGGGGTTTGGAAAAGTTTGACAGTTGTTGACAAGGGGAGGCAGGGGGTTCGGTACAAGTTGACGTCAAAAAATTTTCTCCAATAAATCAACACAGTCCCTTCCAAATGGTAGCGAAAACATTAAGAAATGCTAAAAATGTATAAAGTGTTTAATGTTTAATACTACTAAAAAGCTGGTAATAAACTAAACTAATATTATTTTGAAATTCGAGATTGCATTTTTTAGTGTAAATTTTTTTAAATGATTCTACATGTATTGAGCCATTTTGTTTCTTTTTTGTAGGGGGGGTTTCTGGGATTGTTGACATA
>JACEVL010001040.1:287500-295000 GCA_020284085.1 Aporrectodea caliginosa
CGGTGCTCCCAGCAGTGTTGCAGTGTCTGGATCGGTGTATCCAAAATGTCTGAAAGATCTGTGGTTGGTCAGTTGAGAGTCTTTAGCTATTAGTTCGCATTTCTCTCTGTTGAAAGTCAGGCCCAGACCTGCGCACTCCTCTTCTAGGGTCTCAATGTCTTCCGCTACTCCAGCCGTCAGTCCACCCAGAGAGATGTCATCGAGGTAGCCGAAGGCTAAGGGTGAAGATAGTTTGAGGAGTGTCGGTTGCAATGGCAAGCAGAATAGCAAAGGGCCCAATGGATCTCCCTGTTGTGGGCCAACTCCGGACTGTATGCTGTAGGTACCAAATTTCAACTGAGATTCCTCCGCGTAAGACAGATAACAGTATGGTGCAATTTCTGGAATTAATTCATTGATTGCGGACATCATACGAGCTCGACAAAGACTGTTAAAAGCGTTGGAGATGTCTAGTTTCACGAGAATGCAGTCTTTGTCCATAGTTTCCAGGAAACGACGTGTGGCATGGACTGCTGCTTCCACTCCACCCGGTGTCCCCACTCCTACTTGTCGTGGCGAAAGGTACGCTATTAACCTTGGTACAGCGTAGGCGTTTGCACCCTTAGATGTCAACCTGCGCCAGAAGTAGCCGATTACAATTGGGCGCAGGCCACCCGATTTCTTGCGTAGGGCGAATAGAGTGCCGCCGAATAGCAGTGGTCGCAATGTCTCGTGGCAGGTGCCTTTCAGTAGCAAGTTGACAAAGGCAGTGATGGCTAAAACAAGAGCGGGACCAGCATCTGGCGAGTTGATCAGCTCCAGGACGTGCTGTGGGCGAAGTCCGTCCGGACCGCCCGCAGAGCCTGCTGGAAAAGTGCGGATAAGATTCCGGATTTCCGTCTCCGTGATTTGGATTGGTTGAGTGTCAGGCGGAGCTGGAATCGGAGGACTGTCCGGTGGAGGAGAGGGGTGTTTCGAACGCAGTTCAGCGTACGTTTGCTGGCAGACTTATTATTATTATTATTATTATTATTATTATTATTATTATTATTATTATTATTATTATTATTATTATTATTTATTTTTTTTATGCCCCGAGGTAGCCTATACAGGATCCCTCAGGGACTTATTATTATTATTATTATTATTATTATTATTATTATTATTATTTTTTTTTTTTTTTTTTTTTTTTATGATAATTAATAATTATTATTATTATTATTATTATTATTATTATTATTATTATTATTATTATTGTTACGGATGGGTGGGTAAATTGGGTGTATGGGTGGATGTCCCGTGGCGATGCGTTCGGTTGCGAAAGTGAGAAGATATTGGTTGAATTTAGTTTCGTCGCCAGAGGGTGTCATGGCGTCCGTCCAATTTATTAGAACTCAATCGCGCGCAGATTGGTGTAATGACCGCATTTAAAATGACCAGAAGAAGAAGAAGCATGATAATCTGGAATAACATATTGAGCTTACTGATGGGCACTGAGCCAGAAAAGATGAAGGGGTGTAGGAACGGCCACCTCCCTCGGTCCCTCCTCCACCGAAAAACAAAACCATTAAACCATATGATACATAGACAATCACGCCTTTGATTGGTGTGCACGTGCAGAGGCGCTATATAAATTTATAGATACGTTGATACGACGATACGGTGCAACTGTTTACGCTATTTATATATATATACTAGCAATTTTTACCCGGCGTTCGCCCGGGTTTTCCCCAGGCGTAATTTTTAACGGCTGCAAATAAAGGCTACTTACTTACTTACTATATTTGCTGATGGGCTTCAAATATTTAAAAAATGTCCATATATCTGAATGGAAACGATATTTAGAGGTGAACATAGTTGCTTTGCCCGTGTACTGCACGGGTTATCTCTACCTTATAATTATAGGCAATATTATTATTTTGTTCCCCGTTCTTTACGGTTTATCTCTACCTGAAATAGGCGTATTATTTTGTTCCCCGTACTACACGGGTTATTTCTAAATTATAATAGGCGTATTATTTGCCGTTGGCCAGCGTGACGTAAGATTGCATATTTAGCCGCGTGACGTAATTTAAGATTGCATATTAATTTTAGTGACGTGGACAAATGGGCATGCTTATAATGTCCATAAATCGGAATTGAAAGCAAATTATGAGCTGAAAGTAATTGGGATGAGATAGAAATTCGAATAGCTAAAGTAAGTTTCGAGTTGCTTTGACCTAGAAAATCGGCAATGGCCGTGGTTGCAAAAAATGTGAGCTTAGTGTAATTAGGTCACCAAATCTGTAAATGGTTGCGCTGACCTAGAAATTCGCCCGTGGCGACTTCTGATTGGTTGCTAGATGCTCCGTGTGACGTAAGATTGCTTATTAAGCATGCGTGACGTGAACAAATGGCCTTACTATGGGCGGTATTGAAATAAGCTCGCTGAAAAGTTAAATTTAAAATGGCCATATATCGGCGTTTAAATAAAATTGCGAACTGAAAATAGTCGCGTTGACCTAGACGTTGCGTAATAATGCTTTGTAAATTTTTTCAACTCGCTAAACCGTTCCGTTTCGGAGCCTTTAGCCGGACAGCGATGCATTGCAAACATACATACATACATACGGAAGGACAAACTTTAAGAATTATAGTATAAGATATAAAATAGCATACAGTATGTCTGCGTGCTAGCGTGTGTCAGCGTGTGTGTGCGTGTGCATGTGTGCGTGCGTGTGTGTGTGTGTGTGTGTGTGCGTGTGCGTGTGTGCGTGTGCGCGTGCGTGTGTGTGTGTATGCATGTGTGCGTGCGTTTGTGTGTATGTGTGTATGTGTGTGTGTGTGTGTGTGTGTGTGCGCGCGCGCACTTGTGAGTATATATATGCGCTACATGTCTTATCATCTTATGGACGAAATATAATTATATATAAGACAAAAAAACAGATTGTCCTCAACATACATTGTTTATTGTATTCAATCTGTATTACCTGTCAGCCACGCATTAAGGCAGCACTCGGTCACGCAATCAATTAATTACTTTAGAGGCCGACGATCTGTCATCGAATTTAGTTAGGAGAGAGAGGAGAGTTGGGAAGAACTGGGAGACACAGTAGATCTCGAGGGGCTAAACCAGACAGGGACTATATATATATATATATATATATATATATATATATATATATATATATATATATATATATATATATACATGACAGGAAGGTGAAAGACACGGTTAGAAAGATGCTTTAAAACAATATGTAGCTGGAGACATATATGTAGTTGGAGATAATGTGTAGCTAGAGACCATATGTAGTTGGAGATAATGTGTAGCTGGAGACCATAATATTATGTAGCTGTTATGTACTTGCGAGCATCATGAAAGTAATTTTTCCTATGTGTTTCAGTATCGACAGGTGACTAAAGAGAAGTTAGACGGTAAGAGCTCCGTTGATTCTAATGCCAATTGAAAATCTGTACTTAATCATTGATCTTCAATCTTCATAGTCAGTCTACACAGGCTACATACCATGGGGCGGGGTGGTGTAGGGGTATGTTCGGTGCCTCGCTGCCGGAGGGTTGCGGGTTCGAGTCCAACTCAAGCCGCCGCGTAGGGACCTTGGGCAAGTTCTTCACTCGCAATTGCTCATGCGCTTTGGCGTGAAACTCCGATTCAGTGTCCATACTGTAGGCCTATACTCGGGAGCGCCTCTGAGTAGAAATCTTGAAGGGGCGCTATAACAAGTGTTCATACATACATACATACATACATACATACACATGGGCGTCGAGAGCCAAATCGGGCCCCTATGGGCAGACATCCATTAGGGCCCCTTGTTTTCATTTTAAGCCCAAGTCTGGTGTAAGCCTGGTAAAACGCTATCAAACTACATTTAACGAATAATAATAAGGGTAATAATAATAATAACAGGCCTTTTTTAGTGTGCAGTTCTACACAAAAAGGGCAGTTCTAAATGAATTTGTGCAGCTGTAGAAGCATTTTTGTGCAGTTAAAACTAGTTTTAAAATGTTCATTGTCATCCGATTTGGAATAATTCATTATGGCGTTTTAAGGGTCGTGCAGTTCTAAAAATTCCTTTTTAAAGCCCTGATTAATAATAGTAAAAGTAAATGCGAAAATCAATTTCTGGTTTAAAATGTCCATCTATGCCTCTAATTATAAAGATATTTACGGAAATTTAATATGAAAATGTGATTATGTGAATGTGATAAATGATTTTTTAAATGACATTTAGGGGCCTATCGCATTATGATATCCAATTTCAAGAGGTGAGGATACGTCAATTGCTGTGTTGCATTGTCTACATGGACTACGTCAACAACTACTGTAGCCTACCATGATCAACTCCACGTAATCTACTATCATACTAGCAACGATTTTGTCAGCTTGATTTGCTGCCTCATTCGCTTTTGATGATGTAATGCAAAGTTCTAGGCCACGTTCTAGTTGAATAACTTGAATTTGAAAAACGCTGCTTATCAGTGGGCCTATTTGGGCCTGTTTGTCTCTCGTTTGCATTCCTGACTTTCGCCAATCTTTCTTTCCTTTATTGAGCTCCAGATTTCTGATGGTAATTCATCTTCTAATTCGTTATCAACTTAATGAAATTATAGGCTAATATTTTAATATCAAATATTGGTAATTTGATGTCAATTATTTATTGTGATAAATTGCATCCAGCTGTAAAGTATTATTTATTTTGACAATAACTCAAATTTCAATTCAGAAATTTACATCCAGTACAAATTTTATGCCTCCCAGAAAATAAATAATCACTTCTAGGCCGACTGCTGGTAAATCTCAAAATAGGCCCACTGATAAGCAGCGTTTTTCAAATTCAAGTTATTCAACTATAACGTAGCCTAGAACTTTGCATTACGCACCCCGTAGCCTAATGCAAAGTTCTTGCAATGGCCACGCATTATACACGTACGATTCTGGTGGAGAACAGAATTTAGTCAGAAATCGAAATTTTTCTGCATCAGTTAACTTTGCATCAGCAGATAGTCCAAAACCATTCTGATGAGTGATGACCAACTTCTGTTACTGTGCTCACTCCTAAATCCTCTGACTGAGCAACTGAGACTGTTAAGTTTCACAGTTATTAAATCGTTTTCGTTAACAACACTGCTAAGCTTTTCAGTCCCATTTCCACCGTCACATTCGTTATTGGCTTACATTTTGGTAAAGAAATTCAATCTAGTACCTCATTCACTTCATTACCTAGCTATTAAATTGAAGCAATTAGACTGCATTCGGCCAAAACCCACGCGTTTCTTCAGTTTGAAAGAAGTTTTAGACATTTCCGTGCCCCTGCCAGGGGCCCCTGCCATGGAACCGGGCCCCGGGGCAGCAACCCCACCTGACCCCCTCTCATCGGCCCTGTACATACATACATACATACATACATACATACCATTAAACTATATATATCTATTTATGCATTACATAGGGCCTATCAGTATCAATAGGTATATATGTCTGATTTCATCTATACTTGTCTGATTTAACCTAAGTGCTATACTATTTCTTTGGCATGAGGTACCTAATATAGCAGTTAGGACAGTTACAGAGGTCAATCTGGTCGTTGCCCCTCTCTCCCAGTTTTGAGGGTTACGGTCTGCAGTGATTCCCCAAAGAAGTAATTTGTCTGGCTTTGTCTATAGGTCCCGAGAGTGTTCGACTCTTCCCATCTCCCAAATTCAACGTTTTGCCCCTATACACCCTTTGGGCCTTCGGACATTCACCCCATACCAAAATGACCCCTCTTACAAAAATTCTGGATCCGCCCAAGAGATTAAACGTCGACAACCACAACTGATGATGGTTGCAGCGAAAGATGGCTGCAGCTATTGTATACAGATTATGTCGGTCAGCCAGCTTTGTTCCTTTGCCCTTAAATATAAATCTAAAATCTCCCAATCTGCGTCTGTCAAACAGGATGACAACATTGTTTCTATCAACCGTTACATGGTCGACATGTGGCCCATCGCTCAGATCAAGTGGCGCTCGCCCGAGAAAGTAGGACAACCGTCAGAAATAGAACCTAAAAACATTTAATTCTCGATGTCTGTCTGCCCGTGTTTGCATAACTGCTTCAGTGCAGTTAATTTCTATGGCACGTTTGGGGAGCCACAGACGTCATCATGTATAGCTGCCATCAATTACAGGATGTGCTCCCTCCATCTGCCAGTAGTAGTAGTAGTGGTAGTGGTAGTGGTAGTGCCATAGTGGTAGTGGTAGTGGTAGTGGTATAGTGGTAGTGTTAGTGGTAGTGGTATAGTGGTAGTGGTATAGTGGTAGTGGTAGTGGCAGTAGTAGTAGTAGTAGTAGTAGTAGTAGTAGTGGTAGTGGTAGTGGTATATTGGTAGTAGTAGTAGTAGTAGTAGTAGTAGTAGTAGTAGTAGTAGTAGTAGTAGTAGTAGTAGTAGTAGCAGTAGCAGTAGCAGTAGCAGTAGCAGTAGCAGTAGCAGTAGCAATAGTTTCAGTTTAACTACACTGTCTGATAACAATGATCATTAGCGTCGCCCTCCTCCTTCATCCAGACTTGGGGCTGGCACTGCCAGAGTGCGAGCAGCATGCCCACATTGAGCCTATATATAGCACCCATATAATATTAGACCGGTATAAAGCCCACGTGGGACCCACATAATTCCGATGGAAATTATGCCAGGGATTGATGCCATTAACTCCATTAATTGCAACTATTGTCTGTTTGATGTGTGTCAAGAATTCAAAGAGGCGTTTTCGTTGTTTGATAAGAACGGCGATGGATATATATCGTCGAGGGAACTGAGCGTCGCAATGCTTTCTCTCGGACAGAATCCAACGGAAGCAGAACTAAAGGACATGATCAGCGAAGTAGACGTCGACGGTCTGTATATATATTATATTATAATATTAAACTGTACTGCATTGCATTCAATTATTTTGTAATATATTATATTAATTAGGCCTATATTGTATTGTATTATATTTAGGACTGCGGAAGTTAACGATTAAATAGTCGATTAATCGTTTATTAATTTTAACGATTACATTTATTTTTAACGATTAATCGGAGACCGGTTTTTTTCTTATTTATTAGCATTATTTTCATATTTGCGCTCTAGAACCTAGTAGTGTTAACATGCTGGTTAGTTTGCGTAATTGGTTGAAGGAAGACATTTGAACTGAAAAACGTAAGCAGGACTATAATTATGAACAAATAACTACTAAGTAACTACTAACTAGCAATAAATATTACTAATACTAAGCCTATTATAGGATAAACAATGAATAATGCTAATTTTGTATTTGTCATTACTTATTGGAGAATACGTTTAATCTCAATAATACTATTTTGTAGGCCTTAATCGGTAATTCTTAAATAATTAACTATTGACAAAGTTTTAATCGCTAACAGTCCTAATTCTTATATCATATTCTATCATATCATACACGCAAACATTCATTCTCATTGATTCTTTTCTTAGCTTATATTTTCTGCAATGGTATCGAATCTTATCCCTCCCTATTAA